>JAOPJO010000001.1:7773386-7799404 GCA_027123675.1 Molva macrophthalma
ATATTCAGTTTTAATTGCATATAATAAACTTGTGTGTTCTCTCAGATGTCAGTCGTCCAGCTGACAGAGCATGGCCACACCCCGTTTGATCCAGTGTTGCGGCTGCTTGCTTGTGGGCAGCGTCATGGTGATCACAAAGTTGGTGGAGTGTCCAGTGGTGGACAGAGTTCCCCTCCTTTCGCTGGTCTTGTACAGGGGGCACACATACAGCTTCTGGATAGGCTGGGCGCTGTTCTTCTCCGCTGGATGGTGAAGGAGGAAAGCAAGAAAGAAAGAGATGGAATTGCTAGAGGGCAGCAGCTCAAAAGCTTGCTAACGGGATTTTGCTCTGTTTCGTGGAGAGCTTGCCCAATCGCCTCTAGCGCCATGCTTACCGGGTTTGATCCAGATGATGGGCATCGAGTCAAACAGGACTTTGGGCTTCTGCTCCGCAAGCACGCCACTGATGGAAAAGAGACATACTTTAATATAATCATTTATTTTTGGTTGAATACACAGGGCTGAGTGATAATGATTTTAACCTGTTTCTCTCCCAGCGAGCTCCGTCCAGAAACAGCCCATGGATATAAACGCCGTCCTCAGGAGCTTGCTCGGACACATCAAGTGCGACAACCTGTGGGAAAAAAAACAGATAATTTACATGGAACCCCCCCAAATGACAAAAAGATACAGACAACATGATTGATATTCATCTGTAGGGATATGGAGATTTCGTATTAGTCTTCCGGACCTCAAACTCAAAGACCAGCATGTCAATGGGGATGCGATATTTCCTCGCGTAATTCTGCATGGCCCCTGTAAGGAAGGCCTGGGTGAAGAAGAAGCCGGTCAACCAGAACACATGGGGCTTGCTGCTGTTGTACCAATCCTGAGAGATGCAGGGGAGGAAAGTGATACAAATCAGAAAACGACTATAAAAGACTGATAAAAGTAACCTGTGATAAGTAATCCGTGATAAAGGTCACATCGATTGGGATCAGTAGAACAAAGTTCATTACACAAAAAAAAAAGAATACATCGTCAGTCTTCTGAATGAGCTTCATCGGTCAGACTCACACTCAGGAACTTGAGTCTGGTGAGGAAATCGGTGATGTAGCTACCCAGGGGTTTGAGGCTCGGGTACGAGCGCTTAGCCCACTTCTCTGGCACCTTGCCCACCAAAAGACTGCCTGCGACGGCCTCCAACTCTGCATCCATCACCACCAGACCCTTAATGGCTTTCAGCAGGTTTTGAATGCTCACACGGATTGTTCCACACAGCCTATCAGTGGGGAAAGAAATGAACACAAAACAGTAGGTAAGATATTGCATGTAGATGCTGGATACTATACTAAGTTAGTGTACATACGTGTTGTAACGCTCCATCTCCTGGACCAGCACAGTGTTCATACTCTCCTCGTAGAGGACTGGGAATTTGAAAAGTGCATCCTCAATGTCGAAATCGTCTGGAAGCTAATAGAAATTAGCAAAAATAAGTAAACAGATGCTATGTTAGCGGAAAGAGGCTATGTTCAATTTAAAGGTCAGGTAGCAAATAAATAGCCGCAATAATAAAATATCTACTTTACTTGAATCATTAACCAGTCAATGGAAGGATAAAACTACTACACTACTAAAACACAACTTTTTCAACATAGTGGTCATGGTAGTGGTAGTGGTTTATCCTATGATTGACTGGTTAAGGATTCAAGTAAAGTAAATATAGAGTCACAACCAGTGGATGCAGTCTTCAGGTCCAACCTGATTATAAATGGCATGATGGATTCATTGTGTGGATGAGAAGTGGGCTAAGTCCGGTACGTATACCTTAGTCAGGATGTCATTGGCTATGTCGTACAGGGCGTTGTCTCCCCCGGAGCTACTTCCTCCTTTAACCCCGCCTCCCAGGGTGAGCAGCAGCGAATCAAACAGCAGCTTGGTCTGCTGCAGATCCTTAGAGATGTCCACATTTTCATGCATCCCAAATATCTCAGGGCTCTGGATGAGCGGTAGTTTCTAGAAGACAGACCGACAGACAAATTAAAATGGGTGGAACTTAAAGCAAGTTGAATCAAATACTTAACTGACCAGCCTTTTTGACCAGTCTTTTGAATCACCTTAATAAACTCCACATAGTCCTCATAGATGGATTTAGACGGGGCAAAGTATTTGCCGCTGGGAGAGAAGGTATAGCGGGGTTTCACGACGATGTCCTGGTTGTAGAAGTCGGCCAGAATGGTCATGAGGAGCCGTCTGTCCCAGTCGTCCGTCACGCGGCCACCGTAGTTACACTCGCCGGTCAGGTAGGTGATGGCCTCAAACGGCACCTCGTCGTATTCCGTTACAAACAGCTAGGAGGGTGCAGGAGGAGAATTGGAAATGTGGGATCAATGACGAGAACATACTTGCTCACACAAACACACACACACACATCTTGAAGTGTGTAGCTCTAAGAACCAGAGCTGGCAAATACATGTTATTATGGGGAAATTAAGTATTCATTTACTAATTGATTAATCTTATAATTTTGTGATATCTACTGTGCTTCAGCAATGCAGTCACAATACCACTTTAAGGAAGCTTAATCAAATCAAAAATATTTACATTGATGTAAAGCATATCAGAAAAACCTCTAGTTTATCTATACCTCATGTCATGTTATCGTCATGAATTCAGACAGCATACACACATGCATGCATACATACATACACACACGCATGCATGCATAAATACATACAAAATTCAGTATCATAGTATGAAAATGTCTTTGATGATACCATTGCTAATAATATGATGATAACTCAGTTAACTTAGTTAAAACTCTTGCTGAATACCTGTAACTGTCTGATGCTTATGCGCAGGTCTGACTCATTGAAGCCGTAGGGTATATTCCATCCCAGAGGACCAAACTTCTTCCTCTCTTGTACAAGCGCGTGAAAGAAACACACGCCGTACAAAAGCTTCTCCCAGATCTGCAGGAACATCCAACCGAAAATGAACAAGCAAGAATGAAACGTTTTGCTTTGTATATGCGTGTGTGAGTGCGTGTGCCTGTGTGCGTGTGCATGTGTGTGTCTTTGCCCACCGGTTCCTTGTTGGGGCAGCTGTTGAAGAACTCAGAGTCAGATATGGGATCTGACAGATAGGACTGCAGCAGGTTAAGTCTAAGACCTGTGGGCGGTTCGTTGGTCATCTTCACGCCATTCTGGAGAATAGTCACTGGAAACTGATGCAGGAAGCCAAGAGGGGTTAATATAAATGCAATGCTTCATTAAATAGATTGATTTATATAGAGGATTTATATGGTGCTTTATTGACAATTTAACAACTAAAAACACTCAAATTAATGAACACATTGATACATTGACAGTATTTTCATGGAGATTCAAGATCAAATAAGGAATTGCTGGAGAACTGCTAGAGACCACAGAATATCTTTTGCTCCTGCGACCCCAGAGTTTTTAATGATGTAGGCATCAAAAAGCTGAGGACAGCCTTAACAAATCCTCCCACGATCTTAGAGTAGCCTTGCCTAAGATAAGATGTACTATAGTAATCCCACACTGGAAATTCAATTGACACAGCAGAAATCACAGGAGAGCAATAATAATTATAAAGAGATAAATAAATACAAATAAGAAAACGAAATAGACACCGACCTTGGGTGAGGGGTAGCTGGTGAGCCACAGACGGAAGTCTGGGTGACAAGTGTCTGGACTGAAGTCCTCACATATCTTCTCTAAGGTGGACATCCAAGACACCGCGAGGTGACAGTTCTGCAGACACACCCAGGTACCTTCTTTCATGGATGTGCGGATCATTTTGGCCGCGATGGGACCCTGCCCCTGGCCCAGAGAGATGGACTGGAATTTGGCCCCACCCATGTTCTTGTCATTGGCAAACTTCAGCAGGCCTGGAAAGGAGGACAGATGTTCCCATATGCCGTTATATGGGTAACATCTATGAAGGTTCTTCTACATTTATCAAACAGACTTAAAAAGTACAACGCCGTGTTTTACTCTTCAAAATACATGAGTGGAATCCATTGACCTTTACGTATGAGCACCAGACCAAATAGACAGTTAACAAGGTTTAGGTATGTGATTGTATGTCTGGCTGTTTTTGTTTGCTCAGAACTCCAAGCTTCCAGCCTTTGAACACAGGTTATGGGAGCCACAGTCACAAAAACTTGTCAAATGTCAAACCATGATGTGACCCTGGTATGTTATCATGATGTTAAAACGATTGCAGGTCAGGATCAGACCACACCAATTGGGTCCAACATGTAGGGCGCCTGTCTCCAGCCCAGCGTGGCGGTCTAACGTGTAGCGTGCCTCCAGACTTAGTCAAGGCAAACATTGAATGGCTTAATAATCGCCTAATTTGTCACGGTGACCATATGAAAAACAGAAACGTGGAATAGTCCGACCTTGGCGTTAATACAAAATTGAAACGTGGTATTGAATTGGTTCTACGATCAGTGTAAAAGTGTTACCCGGGTGTTCTCAAAGGAAACGTGCTACCTACTGGCCATGGGGTCAGCTCCCGGAGACAGCACAAACACCAGAGGGACGGTGCAGTTGGAATCCAGGTAGCTTTTACTCAGGTCAAAGGGCGGCGGCTCCACAAACATTTTCCCCAGTTTTTTGGTCACGTAGTTGGAGACAGCCGGTATGATCTTATCGGGCCTGAGGCAGCGGAAGACGATCATCTTCTGAAGGGTGTTGAGGCGGTCCACCCAGGGCCTGGGTAGACGGGCGTTGTAGGGTTCCTTGCTGTCGTAAATGGTCTTAAAGTCGTCTGGGTTGTTTAGGAACGCCTCTCTATGTGTGTGTGTGGGAGAGACAGTGAGGAGATAAATAGAGAGAGGGTATTGCATTGAGTACATGCTACCCAATAGCTTCCATTTTGCAGATCATGCAGATCTATATTTCACAGGGGACCTTACTTGATTCCAGCGAGTCCTGGTTGCTCGCTGGCTCTGCAGATCTCATCCCAGCTCTTGTCTTGAAGCCAGGAGGGGTCTGGGTTGGGGGTTGTATTTTGTAGGCCGACGCCTCCAGTCAGCAAGAACATCAAGTCTCCATAGTCAATCTCCTTCTTTGCCCTAAATGGATATTATAATTATGCAAATCAATATACTTTAGGCAAGCCTAGAGATACCTCTAACATCTAGAGCCTTTTTCCTCTGCACAACCAAACACTTACAAGAGAAGGTTGGAGCAGAGCAGGAAGGAGAAAAGCAATTTATCCTTCTCAAAAAGTGAGCGGCACACGTTGCAGTACAGATTGTATGTAAAGTGATCAATCAGGTATCTCAGCCTCTTCTCCAAGATGATGGACTTGTTGCTTAGAGAGTAGAAGAAAACATTACAATTAATGAAACAGAAATCTAGAATGGAAATTTGGAAATGCAATGGATCTTAATTTTATGGTAGAAAAGTACTTATTTTTCAGAATAAAATGTGTTCTTTAACCCCCTAAGCTACACTACATTTTCCAGCCCCCTGCCCTATTTACATAAATCTAGACCTTTAGATTCCATCCTTGACCACCTTCATTAAAGACCACAGTTAGTTGGCTAAATGAACGTTTTGACCACCCAATTAACATATTGAACATATGGCATACAAAGCCTTGTGAGCCACTCACCTGTCCTGTATGGAGCTGATGTAAAGGTTAACAAACCAGGTGAGAGAGTACTGGTACATGGGATCTATGTTAGCCAGGTCAGCAATGCTGAAGAACAGAATAGAGGAGTGTTTTGCAATAGCCCTGTAGCCCTCTCTCGACTCGGCGATTTTGATCTCAGTCTTTTCAGCAATCTGGGAGGTTTAAAAAAAAAAAAAAGGGGAAACAATTGGGTTCACTTAAGATTCAGACACAAATCCATCATAACACATCAGGTGTCCCTTCTCTCTCTAGATCGGAGCTGCACTGGTCTGACCTGTTGTTTCTTGGAGATCTCGTTGGACATGAGCTTAGCGGAGTCCAGGACCTGAATGGCGCTCTCGTCCTCCAGGATGTTCCCTTCAGACGACTCCAGTGTCTCCAGGATCTGGTCCTCGATCTCCTTCAGCTGCTTCTTGTTTGCCGCAGACTGCAGGATCAGGGCGTTCCTCTCCTCCTCCAGCTCCGGCCTGGAGCAGAGGGAATGGAGGGACCATTATGCTCTATTCACTATTTATCTGACGTTTATCCAAACGACTTGATTTGGTTCATTTTTTTTCTGGTACATGGATGAATGAGCAGGTAAGGGTTAGGTATCTCGCACAAGGATGCCTAGCTCAAAGACGCACCCAGATCCTTTCAGCGGGAGGCGAACACCCTAACCACTACACTATCATGCTATTAATCCATGAAATAGTGGACTAAAAAACAGTGTTTATCCACGATTCCAGGATACTTCATGGACCTAAGGGTCCTACCTCTCCTTGGCCACCATGATCCCGAGCAGCTGGTCTTCCAGGCCTTCGGGGGTGATCATGAAGTTGAGCAGGGACACCTTGGTGGCCAGCTCTGGGAGGTAGTGGGGGTTCCTCAGCTTGGTGGTGATGTAGAAACGGAAATCATGGGAATACTCGATCACACTCTCTCCCAGTCTGATGCAATCCACACCACCTGGAGCAGAACAAAACAGACTAGTACTCCCGAGAGGACAGCGAGTATGGGTCGCCGATGAACGTCACAATGTCGCACACGACTGGAGGCGTTCTGTACCTTGTTTGAAGGTCTGTTTCAGCAGCAGGGGCTCCAGGGAAGGATCCAGCTCCTCCCTCACGTTCTCCAGCAGCAGCGGGGTACCAAACTGGATGCAGTTCTCCAGGGTTCTCATGTAGTCCCCGTCCGTCAGCTTGATGACACTCAGGTTGTTGTCTTTCTCAGAGTTCTTCACCCACTTGTTGGCCTGCCCCTGGGGGTCAATCATGAGAGGCCTGCACACATGATAGGAGGGATTGTATGATACTGTATTAATGCCATGCAGTACATGCAAGCAGTGGCAGTAGCTTGGTAGCTGTTATGGCAGGTTTTATGACAACTGCAGGGTTAAGCAGGGTTAGAAGTTCAGTTCACCTTACCACTAGCAGCTTCTGAGTGTGTGTGTGTGTGTGCGTGTGTGTGCATGTCTGGGTGTGAGTGAGTGAGTAAGAGAGAGATAGAGATAGAACTAGAGATAGAGATAGAGAGATAGAGAGGTGGAATAACATCTAAAGAACGCTAAATGAATGACATGCATCTATTTATGTTTTTATGACAAAACATACTTCAGAGATATTGTAGCCTGATAAGAGTCCAGTTCAAGGGACTCACCATCTACGGGAGTTGCTTACGATGACCCCGTTGTCTATGGAGAAACTGTCAGTGGGCAGCCCGGCAATGTTCCACGCCCTGATCTTAATGGGATCCCCCAGGGTCTTGCTGAGAGAGAATTCATCTGAAGATGGAATCTTCTTCGACTGTAAAATAATACATTACAGTAAATCCAATGTGCAGATAAGATTGTTTCCAGGGCCCTCGTGAACCAACATCAGCTGTGCCTTTACCTGGCAGAGTTTGGTCCAAATCTTGGCGCAGTCCTGCCTGAAGCCGGAGGTGAAGGCCCCTAGATAGGCGATGACTCCAGCAGAAATCAACACATCACCGGTCAGGGTGTCATAGGTGTGCTGCAGCTCATCTGCTGCCTTGGACCATCTTGAGAGCAACATCATATATTTATTCATCTATTTAGCAGACGCTTTCCAAAGTGACCTATAAGTGAAGGGTGGGGTAAGCTTGTCATGTCTAATCATTTACTCCACCTGGTCTTTTCTCCTCCCAGGCCTCCGATGAGCTTCTCCGCCCTCTCCAGCTTCCGGGCGCACAGGTCCACCTGGAACTCCAGCTGGGCCTTCTCTTCCGTCTTCTCATCAAAGGTCTTCTGGAGGGCAGCCAGGCGGTCCTCCACCTCCTTCAGCTCACCTCTCTTCTGGTCCAGCAGGGCCATAGTGGCGGCCAGGGACTGCTGGGCCTCCTCTAGGTTGGCCTTCTTCGGAGCCACCACCTAAGTACAACCAGGGAAGGAGGAAAACGTGACGAGATAGAGAAGATGGACGAAAGACTGGGGCGCTGAGGGAAGTGTATAGCAAGTGTTACGAAATGGAAAGATCGGGGGGTGTAAGGAGAACAATTGGAGCTACCTTGGCCACCCTGTCATAAACCTCCATGGCCTTTATCCACTTGCAGAGGCCCTCGGCCGCAGAGGAGGCCTTGGCCACTATGCTGGGGTCAAAGTCAGGATTGGTCATGTACTCGCTGCGTATCTTCTGCATCACAGAGACCTGCAGCAGAAAGTGACGCATTAGTCAAGTAGAATCAAACAGAACAAATCTCCAAACATTTTACTTTATTTTATTTAGTTCCATTACAACTCACTGGAATATTGTCCTTGTCATATATTCTTAGGTCTCGTAAGAAGTTCATATCCCCCAATAACTTCTTGCTTGGTCCCCAATAGTCCAAAATCTGAAAGGCAAAACATAAATGATCAGATTGGAAAGTACCACTACATATTTGTTCTTTTTCCACAACAAGCCAGCACATCAAGGCATGTTTATTTAGCTATAAGAAAATACTTTTACGCAAAACATAGAAAAATGTTGACTGGACAGGGTAAAACCTTTTGGCCAGTCCCAGCTGGGTCGACGATCTTGTTTGGCTTAATATCCTTCATCACGCACACAGCTGACATGACCAACTTCACCCCCGACGGCGGATTCTTCATCGACTTGACAATCGTCACGTCCGACGGCTGGGGTAAAAGAGGCACCATTACTGAGACAGGGGTCAAGTCTATATTGGCAAGAGATGAACATTTGGGAACAGTGAGGTGTCAGTGAGTTAAACTTAAAAAAATAGAAATCCTACTTTAAGTGTGTCCAAGGCAGAGAGAGCGGCCTCCAGGGCAGGTATGGCCTCAGCCAGGTCGCTCTCACACTCGTCCTTCAAGGCCTGCGCCGCGTTGGCCTTGATAGTAGCTGCTTCTTCGTCCACGCGTACAAGCTTACTCTTGGCTTCTACCTGCACCGACTCCACCTCGATCACCTGGCGGAAGACGGCAGGAGAGAGTCGAGACCGGAGGTCTAGGTCGCCCTTAACGTTAGCGAGGAAGTGCAGAGTGTTTACCTTCATCATCTTGGTGTTGTCGATCTTTGCCTGCTCTAGCTTGGGCTGTAGCTCAATGAGTTCCATCTGCATCTCCCCCACCTGCAATATGTCATAGAAAATCCTACTAAGCAATACAGAGAGATTGATTTGGGATTCCCAAATCATTTGGAATGCGACCCACCTGAGACTCCGCAAAGGCCAGTTTATCCAGACCGTTGGTGTACCTCTTCTTAGCCTTCATCACAGTGTCTCGTTTCTGGGTCAGAAGCTGACGGAAGGCAGCGATGAGCTCAAGGTAGGAGGTTGGCGTCACGTAGTTGTGCCGTCCTAACTCCGACATGAATCTTCAGGGAGAGAATGTAAACCATGAAATGGTATTTATTCTGCCAATATTGATATTGAAAGTATGGCACGTGGAGGAGAGAGCGACCTACTTATGGGAGAGTTGTATGGCCGACGTGTGGAAGGTTTTGCAGATGGGCATGACTTCATTCCGCTCATGCTCGCTCATCTCCAGGGTTTCCAAGAAGGAGTTGGCCACTCGTTCCAGCGCCTCCTCTGGCCATGGCTGACATACGCATAGAACGTTTTAAATCATCTCTTGGGTATTGTTAGTCGTTGCCGGCGATATGGCATGAGAATCAATATTGCCGTATAGAATTATGCTAACTAAATTAATTACATTTGAATATTTGATATTTTTATATATTTTTTTCCCATATTTTCTTTGCTTCTGTACCTGAAACCAGTCAATAGTGCAGCAGTTGATGAGAGATGGAAATTGCCGCAGGCGATTTCGAAAGGCGTTCCCGATGGGACTAAACGCCACCACAATGTGCAGGTTTTCCCTACAGCGGCCCACAAAGAAGGCAAAGAGAGCCAGAGGGCTGAACTCCAGATCGTTATTACCGGCCTGGGCGATGGGACGGACGGCCTGTGGAACGGTGAAGCAGAACAGGGCTGAGATCACGTTAAGATCCTGCATCATGGCCATGTACCGCTCTGTAAAGATGTATCAAGCCCCAATACCTCCATGATCTCCTGCTTCTCGTCCACGGCAAACAGGTTGGGCACTTCCCCCGTGTTCAGCACACTGTCGACATCTTCGAGGAACGCCTCCTCCTTGATCTGAGCGTCGGTCAGCAGGAACACAGTCTTCTGACCCTTCACTCCTGTGTTTTTGAGCAGCAGCTGGAGTGATGGAAAGAAAAACACAATAGTCGAAAGACAAAAGACATCCTCAGTTTGGTGTCAAACATTAACAAAAAATATATTTTAAAAATGTATAAATATATGAAGTCAAAACATATTTATATTCTTCCCAATCTCGGAAAACATGGGCTAACGTCTGATGATGATTTACCTCTGAGGACAACAGGCAATATTTTTGTGGTGTAGATGGATAACGAATAGCGGATATTACTGTCCGATTAGCAACTTGAGACCAAGAATGGAGTTGGCGTTGATAGACAATGTCTACGACCGGATGGTTTCACAAGTAGCCAACTTACACTCTGTGAACAGTTTAAAACCACCACAACTGTTTTGTTTGAGATATTTGCTTGACAAAGCCAAAACAAAACCAAGTCATCGTCAGACGATAGCCAATGGGTTCAGAGATTGTTGCTCTCCACACGGACTGTTTACCTGCATGCAACCAAAGCCTGCTCAAACGTGATTGGTCAATACTACTCAAACTACAAATGAAAACCAGAATGCTTCCGATACCAAAATCTCATCCCCGTTGCCTACAGATTCTGAATTGATATGCATATGTCTGTTTATACAGATTATACTCTTTGTTGTCAAAGGAAGCGAGACCATGCCAACCTTGAGGTCATCCCTCCACTCGTTCATGCCATAGCTCTTGGAGATCTCTGGCTGGAAGATGGTCATGTTGGCCATGGAGGTGGCCAGGCGGGTGATGGACTGGCGTCCGCTGCCTCCCACCCCCACCAGGAGAGCGTTGCCTCCCGGCTGCTTCAGCACACGACTGATACGGGACAGGTGCTCCAGCACATAACTGTGGAGTAGGAGAACGCTCATTAGGTGCTTTGTGGGTCTCATTCTAAGTTTGCATTTTAGCATTGAGAAATATATAATGAATTTTGTTGATGGTAAAAATGTTACTTCGTATCTTTCATTTTGTGTATCATATATTGTGCATCACTTTGAATATTGCGTATTGAATTATAGAAAGGAAAAAACGTTTGACATTTACATAAAATAATGTGTATATATATATATATATATATATAATACACAATTTAAAAATGTACTCTTGAACTTGCTTCTATAGTGTCAAAATGATTTACCGGAAGACGACGAGGTTCATGCGATTCTTGTGAGTCTGGTTGTATTCCTCCAAACAGAGTTCTACCACCTGTCCTAAGCTTTCCATAGAGGGCACCTCGGCATACAAGCGCTCATCGTCCTCCAGGTCACGGTTCATGTAGTCACCGAACAACAGGCTGCGCATGTCTTCCTCAACCAGCTGAGAGTGGGGGAGAAGTGGCAACATCCAAATGAAAACTTAGGATAGTGCGGGATAGTCTAGTGGCTCGGGTGGCTGGGCGACTGGCAGCCGAAAGGTACTGGGATTGATTCTCAGTGTCCGCACCCTACCTACCTAGGCATCATTGAGCAAGATGGCTAACCCTCTACCAGCTACTTAATGACCTGTATCTGAATTCACTGTAGGTAGTTTGGGATGAAAATATTGTATAAATGGTAAATACAAAATAATAAATAGCAAAAGCTACACTATATCTGCTTTGAGGCCTCGGTTACACTTTCACTTTCAATTTCAATGCGACTCTTGTGATCAGCTCTGCCAGATTCGATAATAACACTGCTTCCAGACTCGACACTGAAGTCAATTCCTGAACTTCTAAATCCATGACAACAAAAGCACAGAGAAACAACAACAACAACAACAACAACAACCAAATCAAACACACCTGTTTGTCTTTCTTCAGGTGGTCGAACACCTGCTCAAAGGACTCCCGGAAGTGCTGTTTGACGATGTCGTTCATCAGCTGGTAGAGCCAGGCGCGGTCGGCGTCGTCCACCAGGCGATCGTAGTACACGCGGAGGACCTCATGGACGAACAGGCGGGTCATGGTGCCCTTGTTCTCCAGCGACTCCTTCTTCAGGAGCAGGCAGCCCTGGACCACGCGGGAGAAGTCACGCAGGTTGAAGGTGTAGTGGGACTTGGCCGGCGTTGGCAGCAGGTTCTTCATGGCTTTCTTGTACACCTTGGGGAGGAGGGGGGGGCACAGAGAGCAAAGAATACTCTGTATGAAAATGTATGACAAACGTGTACATATGTACAGTGCAGTCCACAAGTTGTGGACGACTGGACACTATGTCTGTGTTGATTTGGTACAAGTTTGAATGCATATTCATTTGATTCTTTTTTTAACATAATCTGTCTATTCTGGTCAGTAAGTAAACGTATGTTTGAAAACGCCATCCTTTAATGTCTTAAAAAAAACATGTCATGGTACTGTGGCAAAATTGCCAAAACTCTACATTCAAATCCTCTATGTTCACACACAATTAAAACATCTTAAGCAAGGTCTTGTATGCGCATTGGAAGGACGTACCTCCAATGTGGCGGCCACTATCTGGTTGCCGACGGCGAAGTATTCAGGGGCGAAGTCGTTGTTTTTCAGGTAGAAGGCGACCACGTTGGAGAAGATGCGCACCATTGTGTCATCGCTGAAAGCGTTGATGCTGCAGATGTTGAAGTGGCGCAGGAAGCGGGGCGTCACCGCGTTCCTCCCGCCACCAGGGGGCCCCATGGCCGAGATGATCTGCAGGTCCACCAGTGTGATCTTGGAGGTGTCCTTCAGGTCGTACCTGACAAGCAACAATTACAAGTCAGCACAAGCAGCCTTTTTGTATCAGGTTTGTATTTCTAGTCACATGATTAAAGCTAGGGTAGGCAATATATTTTAGAAAAAAAATTGGTCATATTTGTTGAAATTCCCTTTACTTCCCAACAGCAATTAAATGCTCTAACAAAGAAAGTATTCAGTTGGATACTTCCAAAATCTACTTCAATCTGCCTTGTATCTCCAAATGTTCCAACCCTAGCTTCAGAACTGCAATAACCCACACTGTTAATGCAACCTTAACATAGTTGGAGGCATGACACTTGTTCAACATGATGTGTTTTTAAATTACAGAACACAACTCATCCACCGACAACTCAAACTCGCCTTGGATTTTGTCATTTTAAAGGAATTTGGTCTGTTGAGCAAATTGCGGGAAAATCCAATACAGAAAATCGTTGCCCGCTGCGGTGAAAAGGCCCCATAATGCTGGTTAAACTGGACATGTATAAGTGATCTGAACGCAGCAGTGAACAGTTCCTACCAGTTCCCATGGTCAAAGTACTGCCGGAGGAGCTCCACAGGGGGCTGGGCTCCAAACTGCTCCAGCGCAGGCATGTTCATGTCATCGACAAAGATGACACACTTCTTCCCCATGGGAGGCCCAAACACCCCCTTCCTTCTTTTATCCAGTCTAGACATTATTATATTCTAGGGAGGAAAAAAGATTTGAAAGTTACAACTAGCTGTAACTTTATGGTTGGTGACTTGCCAACGCAAATGTACAGTACATGTTATTACATCGATTTTTGTATTGCTCTTGCTGATAGATGTCTATTGTATAGGACATTTCATACTGATGTTTCTATTGGTGATACAGATTTTCATACAGATGTTTTATTTTATTTTATTGTCTATCCCATTTTATTTTATTGTCTATCCCTATTTGTGTTTGCCGCTGTTACACCTTTTCTTCCCCTCAGGGATCAATAAAGTATCTATCTTTCTCTATCTATTTAATTTCATACATTCCTAACATTGGAGGACTTCCCAGCACTGCAGAAATCAATTGACCTCAAAGTAGCCTCATTATTTTATTCCGTATTTTGTCACTGACCTGACTCTGGTTGGCGCTAGTGCGGGCGGAGAAATTGATGAAGAAAGGCAGAAAGCGGTCTTTGTCCAAGTTGTTCATCAGTTTCTCCTTCACGTAAACAGACTTCCCAGTGCCCGTGGGACCAACAAACAATAAAGGCCTGAGGAGAAATCGAGTGGGGAAAAAAAGGTTTTGCAATAAAAACAAGAGAAAAATAAATGTATTTCAATAAAATATTAAATGGCTGTAAGGTATGGAAAGTTGAGATTGGATCGGGTTTTATTCTTCTCATTCGTATCCCCCCCCCGCTAAAAAAATAATTTTCATGAAAATCATGGGGAAAAAAAGGACAATATTTACACAGCATTATTGATGCAGAGATCCATGAGGTAGGTGTAGCGCACAGTGTCCAAGGTGGGAACTATGATGTCCTGCACTTTAGTCTTCTTGTCCCCGAGGCTGACGTTCTTGATGAAATCGTTCCAGTGGACCCACCGGCCTTTTCCTTTAAACTGCATAAGAACTCACTGTAAAAGTCTGGGAAGTTTGTTGTGACGGCAGCTCTAATCTCTAACAGCGTCCTAGAGTCCTATGAATATGAACAACACACTACCTCGTAAGAGTAGTCGTACACCAGGCCCTTCTCGTCCATCGGACACTCCCATCTCCCTACGGCGGCGGGGATGGGGTGTGTGTCCATCTTCCCAGTAATCGTCTCCCTGAAGTAGGCATCGAACCTCTCCCGGCTCTCTGCGTCGCAGCAACCTCCCACAGACCACACCAGGGAGAAGGCAAACGCAGCCTGCAGCCACAAACCCATAGATTGACACGGGAGCCGCTTTTAAATAACGCTGTGTACCTTAATTAAACAAAGGCCTTAAATATTCTATTTTTAATAAATAAACAAATCAACCCATCGATAAATAAATAAATCAATACATACATATTCATGGTTATTCTTCTTATCAACTGAAAACAATGTGAATGTATGTACGTAAAGAAGGCCAATGCTTCTGTGCACTGCAGAACATCAGGATTTTCCAGTGTCATGCATCATTCTGGTACCATGATCCAAGAACGTATGTTGTTGTTGCCAGGGTCCTCCCCCACAGGTTCAGCAAGCAGGACCTCAAACAGGCGACACAGAGAAACCACCGTGTTGCTGTCGTTGGTGGAAACGACTTCCTGCAACAGACAAATCATTCACCAGAAGAAAAGCGTGTCTTAGTTGAGCAAGCATAGACAGAAAAAAACAACAAACTCAAAGTCCACATGTATGTGGATGTTGGTCTATGGATGTTCTTTGTCCAATCAGACACAGGCAGCGATGCTTTGGCCAAAGGAATGCAGATTAACACTGGAGTGAGCGGAACAGTACCTACCTCTTCTGACTAGTTTCAATCTCTTCTAGTAGTATAAATGAATTTGCAAACAATATATGACAACAAGTTTTGAATTAACTTTGAGACACTTTGAGTATTTTTCCACACATTTTCAACGCAAATAGCCATGAACAAACCCTACACTAATACTAAAAAGCACACAGCATCTCCAATAAGGGTGATAACAAATGACAATAATAATAATAATAATAATAATAATAATAATAATAATAATAATAATAAGTCCATTGATATAAACCTTTATTCTTGGTTGGGGGGAGTTGGGGATCATTGTGGGGTGATTTGCGGTCACTCACCCTGCAGTGTTTCCGCAGCACCCTGAGCATAGGAGGCAGCAGCCAGAGGAAGAGCTCCTGGATCAGAGCGCTGTGGTCGGGGCCCCGCAGGGCCTCGGGCAGCGTGTTCATCCAGGAGGTGACTAGAGGTTCCCAGCCCAGCTGAGAAGGCTCCATGTAAATCATACCACAGCGGCTCACTGTGGCAGGCTGAGGTGCACAGCAATAACCCAGGAAATACCGTCAATGGCTAGTGTACTATGGTAACAGTATCTCTTTTGATATATATGTATATATATACAAACACACATATGTATACAAACATATGCACATACATACATAAAATGCATACAATCAGTGGTATGGAGTGACTCTTGTGAGCAGTGGACTTACCGAAGCCTGCGATAGGTCCATGGCTTCAAAGATCAGGCTCATCTGGTTCGACATCTGGATGATCTCCCCGCTCATCAGGCACAGCTATGGATTGAGGAAACTTGAAATAAAAATCCTATATTGAACATTTACCTCTAAAACACATATTCAACTGTTACTACTATACTGTTTCATCATTTATCAGATGCTTTCATCAGAAGTGACTTTCTGTTAATTGTAGATACATGTCATTAAGGAGCAGGCATCTTCCTCAGGGATGCCTACAGGTAGACTGCGGACGTTGGGGTTTGAACACAGAACATTTGAGCTGGGAGGCAAGCACCCTCACCAACACTTTCCTGCCCCTACTCCATATTGATTGTCCGTACTTTTTTGTTGTCATCCAGCACGGTATTCATGCTTTCGATCCAAAGCGTGTCGATGGGTCCATCGAACACGACCCATTTACGATCCGGGGTCTCAGAGGAAGCAAACTCACGGAACGTGTTGGCCACAATCCCATCCGACCACTACACCAGAGATCGCATCAACGAGGACAGACAGAAGGGGAAAGAAGTAAAAATTCAGTTCACATTTGGAGTTCTAATACAAAGTGGATCCATATAGCACACATCAGCCGTTTGTTAACATGTAAGCATGTAAGACCTCATGGGAGACGGGGTCAAACTCTCCGAAGAGCTGTCCCATGGTGATGGACTTGGGGTTGACCGTGCGATACGTGACCATCTCCTCCTCGTTCAAGCCTTTCTTGTTCATCAGGGTCAGAGTGTCCGCCAGCACGTGGAGAACTTTGGTCTTCCCGGCAAACGGCTCCCCCACTAGCATGAAGCTGGGACACAAGTACACGGAATAATATAAACATGAACTCATCTTTTGTACTTCACTGTGTCAAGCTATTGTAGTGTATAATAATGCTATGTTATCTCACCCGTGCCTGACTATCATCATCTCGTACGACTGGATGATCTTCTCCAAGAAGAATTGCGTTGGCTGTACGTTGTGATTCTTACAACACGCTCTCGTGGCCTCAAGAAACAGCTGCAAAATGACCGTGACAGAACATAATTGAAGATGAAGAGAGAAGAAGAATTTGACATGACATGATGTGTGTGATGCTGTTTGTGAAGACAACCAAACCTGATAGTCTGCGACAGGAAGTGAGATGCCTGGGAAGAGATCGCTGGTGATGCCATTGAACAGTGGGATGTCGTGTGAAAGGAACTTGGGCTCGTTCACGTCCTTGATGGATCTCAGGAGCTGGTCATGTTGCGAAGCAATACACAAACCGCAAATGAGATTCACTTTCAACGCTGAAATACGTTTATCCTAATTTCAAGATAGATTGGATGGATTAATGGATTGATAGATAGATATATAGATGGATGCACAGATGGATGACGAGCGACTAGATGGATGAATACATAAATAGCTGAATGATGGATAGAGATGATGGGCTGATTGATGAATGGATGGATGGATGAAGAATGGATGATGTATTTCGGCATACTGACCAGTATATCCTCGTTCTCATTAGGGAACTTAAGCTTGAGGTTTCCCGCGGCCACCAGCACGGCTTTGACAGCCCTCATGCCATAATCATAGTGGAACTGGGAGGAGAGCTGCTCTGAACAGAGCCTGTAGGTCATCACAATCTTCACCGAGAGAGGCTTGGCGTTCAGGAAGCCGTAGGAGTACAGAGAAATCTCCGCTATAAGGGCATAGTTCGGGACCATCATGGCCACTGTTCGGAACAACACCTGTGCCATAAAAAAACATTTGGAAAAAAGCTACTAGTACAAGCGCACCTCCAGAAATTAAAAAAAAGTAGTACTAAAGTCTAAAAGACAAACCTTAAGGTTATCCGGAAGTTCTGAGCGGCCAGCGTAGCCGGGATTCATTGTGATGGACACAAAGCAGTTGGGGTTTAATTTGAGAGTGGTCCCTTCAAAGTCAAAGTACTCTAATTTTAGCTCGACGGCTCTCTGGATGCAGAGCACCTGCTGGGCCACCACAGACAGCACCTCCAGCTCGATGCGGTTGAACTCGTCGAAGCAGGCCCACGCACCGGAGGACGCCAGACCTTTGAAAAACTGTTAAAGGGCATTCCATAATTCATCATTCACGGAAAGACATTGGTGTATAAATTGCTTATTGTTGGATTCGAATGCACTTTGTTTAAACATTGCTGAAGGCAGATCTGTAACATTGTCAAACAGGTAGGACATGGGAGTACAATGGGGCTTCACCTTCCCCATGGCAAGATAATCCAGTCCATCGGAACAGTTGAAAACCACACATTGCACGGCCAGCGCCTTGGCCAGATCCTTGGTGGTCTCGGTTTTCCCAGTCCCTGCTGGACCCTCAGGAGCTCCGCCCAAACTCAGGTAAAAAGCCCCAATCTGAGGATGCAGAATACAGGGTGACTCTAACAGCTCCACATTTTACACACAATACCACACAACACAGTGAGGTAGAATGACATCAGGTTTAATGGATGGCTTACCAGGGTACGATAGCATCGATCGGTCAACGGGGTAATGACGAGCCTGGGGGAATTCCCCAGGTACTCGTATGCATACTTGACATCGCAGTTGATGATGCAAACTCGCACATTCTCATTGGTCCAGTAGTACCGCAGCTGAGCCAGCCACTGGAAGTCGGTTTCATGTGACACCCCTGAAAACATACATACATTTTAAATCACTAGGAAGCGGACTATTTACTTTCAATGTTTTCTTTTCACTGAAACTGAGTTGTGTCGTTTTTTTGTACACGTTTTGCACTGTGATATACCTTTCTCGATCAACTCCATGACCACATCCCTGGCGTGGACATCGATGGTGACCAGCGCTCCAAGCGTGGTTCGGGTCTGCTTAGGCAGCTTGCCTCTTACAAGCTCCACAATGCCCTCCAACTGGTTCTGCAGTTGCTTATAATAGTTCTTTAAACCCTGCAGAGATACACAGACACACAAACACACACACACACACACACACACACACACACACACACACACACACACACACACATACACACACACAAACACACATTCTGGCTGTCTAATCTTGTTCGAAAGAAATATGAACATGAATGGTTCCAGTTTGTTTAATATTTATATTATTATTATTAACATTATTGTTATTCTTATTACTAAAACCTACATCTGCTCCTTCTCTGATGGCTTCATGCACCTCCAAGGTCCAGTAGATCTGGGAGGTGCAGAGGACCACCTGTCCTGGCCACTCCTTCACCCACTGTTGGCGTGGGGTTTCAGCATAGGCCTGCCACATACACACAGCCACACACACACAGGCACACACACACACACACACGTGTACACCACACACACGCATATTTTTACCATCTCACATGACCTTAATTAAGTCAAAAAAGGGTAACATAAATATATATATATTATAAAACAAGTACAGAAAATCTGTTAAAGCTCTTTCTGAAATACTGTTTACATAATACTTTAGCTGTATATATACTTTATTTTTTATATATACTTAAAAATGATATATACAAAATATACTTTATTTTTATACTTTTATATGGTATAAACATATTCATATTATTAATCATATTATTCATATTATCAATATCATCAATGTTATCTATATAATATTAGTATAAGTATTGAAGCGTCTTGATGAACCGAACAGTTCCGGATAGTAACTGCTGTTGTAATGAAACAACGCCCCCTAGCTGTTTCTAAATTCCCTGTAAACAACAGCTTCTCGTGGCTTGTTGCTTAATATTATATATGCATTGTTTATGATGATCTTACCACCCTGGAGCGGGCCACTACGTCTCTGACGCTGCACAGCATCATATCCTCCACCTGCACCAGCCACTTCTCCACAGCTCCCCTGGCCTCCGAGGTGGAGATGAGCTGGATGAGTTGAACACGCTCGCCTTCACTACTGTACATGGCCTGAGGAGGACATGCAGAACACTTCATAACCACCTGTGTGTGTGTGTGTGTGTGTGTGTGTGTGTGTGTGTGTGTGTGTGTGTGTGTGTGTGTCTGTCTGTCTGTCTGTCTGTCTGTCTGTCTGTCTGTCTGTCTGTCTGTCTGTCTGTCTGTCTGAGTGAGTGAGTGAGTGAGAACCTCACTTGCCTGGATATCCAGATTTGGAAGGAAGTCCAGTTTAGAGATGCCTTCGAAGCACTTCTTCAAATGGGGTTGCACACACAGCGGGTCCTTGGTCTCCGAGAGAATCTCCAGCATTTCATCGTTGGACAAGAAGAAGAAACTAGGAAGAATGAAAACAGAAGTGGTGACATGTTGCTCAAAGTCAATTTGTGCAAAGAAGAGGAACAACAAACACAAATAACCCTGAAAGAAAAGGATGAAATAAGTACCGTGGAAAGAAAAGACGCTTCTTCTCCAAGTACGCGTTAAGTCCCTTCATGATGGTATCCAAAAGAGCGTTGGAATCAAGGAGTCGCTCAAGCAAACCAGGCAGAGAGGTAGCTGGTAGAATCTACAAGAAAAAAACATCAACATTAACACATCAAGTTATTTTGATTCCAGAAAAATAGTGTTATTTTACCAAGACCAGCCCTTTTGTGATCAGATTTCTCCAACCAACTACCCTGGGGTCCTTGACGCAGTGCCTCATGACCTCCCTCCAGTTTTTGTCCACAGCCTGGAAGAGCCGCCCTTCCTCGGGCATCTGCTGCATGATGTCCTCAGAGGAGAAGATGGGCTCCAGGTAGAGCCACTGGGCCTGCACCTTCAGCCACTCATCGATGGTCTCCTGGATGTAGACCAGGCGCTCCTCCCACAGCTGGAGGACACATCTCAACATGAGCCACATCAAATTCAATCACACTTCATTGGTCATCAACTAGTTTTTGGAACATAGACTTTCTGCCGACCTTAATCCCCGCCTCAAAGGGCTTGATGAAGGGCGACCCCCTCATGGTCTGAGTCTTGATGATCTGGTCGTCCATCATGGTCTGAATCTCATCCACGGCCGTGAGGATGGACACGCCGCTCTCTCTGTAGGGGTAGTGGTGAAAGGAGATCGAATCCCAAATCTCCACCATGGCTTGCATCGCCTTCTCCAGGGAAAACTCCTGCATAGACACACACGTGAACACACACACACGCACACACACACACACACATGGGCACACACAGTAGGTTAACTTACAGCATCCAACTGTATATATTATTATTTGTAGTAATAATTATATTTGTATTTCTACATTTTTGTTATCTATCATACACTTTTATTTAAACAAAATAGTAATCTAGTAGTAAATTACAGCAATATCACTATTTTGTTTTTTGTTTTATCACTGTTTTGATACATAAATAATGTCACAGTCTGGTTCTCTTACTTTGCTAGCAGAAGCGCTAATGGACTCAAACTGTTCCAGGTAAGGAGCCAGGTTTTGTTTGAGAACTTTGCGCAGTGTGGTGCCAGAGTCTGGAGTGAGGTCATACTCCACTATCTCAGACATCTGTTGCCAGTGGCGTTCTCTGACACCGGGATTACACAGGATGGTCACCATAGGGATATGCTCCTGTTGAAAAGATCCCCACAAATGATGAATATTTTCTATGAACAGACATGACTAGTTTGACATGTCAGTAGAGAAGAGGCATATAGGGACATGAGTTACCTTGAACTCCTTTATTTGATCCAATACCCGAGAACACATGAGGATAATGGGATTCTCCTGCTTGCTCTGATCATCCTGCCTAGGCTTTCGCCTGCCACTATCGGCCCTTTTGTCCTGTTCCTGATCAGCCTTCTTCTGTTTCTGCTGGAAGGACTTGAGCATCTTGTAGCTCTCCCTGAACAACTCGTCCACCTCCGTTTCCATTCCCTCTCCGTTGAGGTCCAGGAAGGAGCCATCCATCCACCTGGACACAAAGATGCATCACGGACATCTGAGTGGAACTTCCACAAAAGGCATAAATAATTTTAATTAATAATTGATAATGAAAAAAAAAAAATTGGACAAATCCTAAAGCCCTGCAACACGCATTAAAACAAAGTTGATAGAAGTAGTAGAATAATTTGAATACAATAAAAACTGAAAAAAACACCTCTTCTCAGAGCGCTGCCACTTCTGCACTAGTCCAAACAGCCCCTGGTATGGTTCAATATTCTCCTTAATAGCTTCAAGTTCAGGGTAACAGGTCAGTTCCCAATTGTAGAGGGCCTCCTCTTTATTGACAAACACAATGGCTTCCTCCGCAGCGTGGAGTCTTTTCTGGATCGTTCTCACATCTGACAAGTACTGTCAAAACACAAACAAAAAAATGAAACTGCGTAATATCGTTGTACATGCAGTATTGCAATTAATAAAATAAAATAAATACAACATCTTTATGGATTTTAACAGCTGTAAAAAGGGTTATTATACCTGCTGCGCCATGTCCAACTCTGAGCATTCTGCAAACGCCTCCATCCTGCGTCCCAGCTTCTCCAACTCCATCATCAGCTTCTCTCGCCTGAGCAGCAGCTCCTCCTTGCCCCTGGTCTTAGCCTTCTCTATCACCTGGATGTGGGGTGAGAAGGGAGCACCCACAATCATCACCATTATCATCACCGTCATCACCATCATCATCATCATCATCATCATCAAAATAGAACAAATTAAGAAAAATAAATTGAGGCCATGTGCCAGACATGGATTTGAGATGAGACCTCATCGTTGAGTTCAAAGACAGGAAGGATGTTCTGTGGCCACAGGAAGACGGTGGAGTTCAACTCCAAATATTCCGGCTCAAAGACGTGCACGTCCAGTAGATAACCTAGCCTACGGTAGGCTTCCTGTCCAAATCCAAGGTCATACAAGTACATGTCAAATACACAAAAAACATACTGACTGAATGATTAGTGTGTTTTAATGTGGATAGATTTGAATGTCTTGAGCTACACTCATACCATACCGTTATCTTTTCTTGTAACACCGCAATGCCATTCGTCTTGATGTTAGTGATGTAAGAGATCATCTCTGTCATGTCTTCTGTATTCTCCGGGACGTGGAGTGCTTTCTTTTTGATGGTCTCAAACTCCTGGCAGATCCTTTGAGAAGTTTGAGAAGAATGTAAAAACAACACACGATGGAAAGTTGCAATTTATGTTGTCCGTAGTCCATTAGATAATACAGCAAGGTTTGACTTACTTAAGATTTTGCTCACGGTGGTCTGTGACCAGTCTCGCCACAATGATTTGAGCAAAGGATTTAGCTTTCTTGGCGAGTCCCTGTTTCAGATCCACACAGTCCAGATGAATCATGGCGAAGTGGGCCTTTTCTGGCAGGCTGCTTATCTCCCTCGAGAGCGCAAGAAACTCCTCGACAAGCTGAAAGTAACGCACCAAGTCAAGCGTACACAGAGAGGATTTGTCATCACAGAGACCGCAAATGTTGAGCGACCAATCATGGCTTTACCTCGGTGTACTCATTGAAAGTGTGTTCCTCTTCCAAGTAACTCTCCACTTTAGTCTGCGCAGCTCCGTTTACCAGCCAATCATAGCTGGTAACTGCATGAGTGAGGTTAAAAGTAAGCTGCACATATAGAAAACATACTTCCAATGAAGAATAACGTACACATTGAAAAATAAGTCACCGTAGTTCTGGAAGTGTTTGTTGGGCTCTTCTAAGTGCAAGCACACGGCATTCTTCACAGTAGTATGAGCCCAGGTGAGCACGTGATCGGAAAGTTTTGCGTCAACAAACGAGTTGTCGGCTTTTTGTTGCCCTAAATTCACCGTCTGTACTTTCTGTGGATAGACATTGCGGGAAACCGTCAATAGGTGAAAGACAAAAACAACACAGAGGTCTTTACATATGCTTCCATCATCTGACCTGCATAGTATTTGTGATGGCATTGAGAATTTCCAGAACAGCATCTTCCAGATCTTGAAAGCTAGGATACAAATCAATCTTTTCGTCATCAAAGGTCAAGTCCATATGGAATAGTGGCAGCTTGTGTGTATTACTCGAATCAAACAAGTTGACAAACGCTTCAACACTTCTCTCCAGTAAGGATTTCAACTGTGAATGAAGAAGGAAAAACATATGTTCGCATAAGATAAGATAATGCGCAGATAAACAACTGCTAAGAGTATATTCATATTGCATGCAATTGTACTAAATTCATATTGAAATATCAACAAACAAAATAACCATCATGTTCGGAAATAAAGATGTGTGCATTTAGCATTGATCAGAGGGATGAAATGACTGGGCCTATTTGTGTTACTTCTATGTCCATATTCCCTATCGGGGCAGCTCTCACCTGATTTGAAATGAGGGTATACAAGCTGTTTGAGAAGGAGTGCGGCAGCTTCTTCGCTCTACTGCCCTGCAGCATCTCCTTGCTGTTCACCAGGTGGACGACTTTTGGGAACCAGGTATTCATGATGCGCTCCTCTGTCCTGTCACACTCCACCATCACTTGGTTCCTGAGGCTTTCACAGTCGACAGGCCCTGCTGCCCTGGAACAACAACAGTGACAGCGCACCACGAACAGCACCTTAGTGAAATTAACCCAAACCACCTAAAATGTACTCTTGTACTCTTGAATAGATTTGAATACTGCAGTTATTCAGGAAATAAATCTCACTTGCAGCATGAAAGGTCGGCCAAGAGCAGTGGAGAAAACGTTATGTAACCAATATCCAAGATGCTCCGCATCACTGGATGAAGAATGTGTAGATTTTCTTTCATCATATTGCGACTCCTAATGAAGCTCTCGTGCCATGGCGTGGACAAATGGAGAACCCTTAACCCAAAAATAATAGAAACGTATTACAACAGCAGCATATTGTTTCACAATAATGCAAAGATGACTGTGATGCTGTGGATGAGTGGATTCACTGAGGCGCTCACTTTGTTGAGGAATCACTCTTTTCATCTGACACGGCTCCATCCGGCTGCGGCTGCCGAAGGAAGGTGTTTACTGAAGTGAAAGCATGCGGCACATGGGGGGTATGGTTATCATGTGTAAACTTTGCAATCTCATCTGTGAAAGATACTTTTGAGTTAAAAGAAACAAAACATGCAACAAAAGAAAAGATCAACCTGTGTGCTTGACCATTGCGTTGAGGAAGTTCTCTCTGACCTCCTGACAGAGCTCCTGTACCAGCCTCTCTTGTCCCGGGCCCTGCTGGAGGTGAGAGGCGATGCGAGACAGCATGGCGTCCAGACACTCCTGCTGTATGGGCACCCCCTGTCTGCTCTCCACACACTTTCTCAGGAACATGAAATTTATCTACAGGTATAGGAGCGAAAAACGGGAGAGCAGAATTGGACATGAAAAGGCCCGTGTGTCAAAATTATAAATAAAATGTAAAAGAGTGAATGTTCACAATTATTACCCTTTGCTTCCGACTCTCACTGTTCATCTGTAATTTAAAGAGGGTCAAAAGTAAATATATTTAAAACGGTTCAGGGAACAATAACTTTTAGCAGCAAACATTAAGGGGTTTAGGGAATATTTATTGGGCAACTGATTACTCACACTGGGAGGAAATTCAGGCTCTGGGGGCAGAGGTGGATCTGAACGCCTTTCTGTGCTTTTTCTGTAGGCTTCAGTGGCCCTAGAAACCCTGCATTATAACAGAGATTACATTAAGACCCAGACACATCATGATTCATGGCATCACACAATGATAAACAAATTTAAAAAGTACAATTTCAGAAGAAATTGTGGTGTGCAGCTTGCTGAAAATACAATTAAAAAAGATGTTTAGTACCTGCTATATAACATCATTAGAGTGAAGAGAGTGAAGTAGTACTGTAGTTCTAACTATAGTATATCAGTATGGTGGTTTAGCTTAATAATGTGTGTGTGTGTGTGTGTGTGTGTGTGTGTGTGTGTGTGTGTGTGTGTGTGTGTGTGTGTGTGTGTGTG
>JAOPJO010000001.1:7799504-7815422 GCA_027123675.1 Molva macrophthalma
TGTGTGTGTGTGTGTGTGTGTGTGTGTGTGTGTGTGTGTGTGTGTGTGTGTGTGTGTGTGTGTGTGTGTGTGTGAACCCACAGAGCACAGATATCTGTCTGTGCCCAAATCTGCTCAGCATCTCAATTGCTTACCCACGAGCCTCAAACGGCATCCACCCTTGGACACATAGTAAACAATGTCATGTTTCCAATCCCTGTATGACTGTTGATGTCTTTCATTGCACAGTATGATACCAATTTTGTGTTCTGGACAGTTGCTAAGGTCTTCTGGACAGTGGCTAGAGTGTCCTGGGTGGTTGCTGGTGTGTTCTACATGGTTGCTAGGGTGTACTGTAAAATTACATGCTTACATTATTTGATGATGTTGCTGTTGTTGAACCTTACTCCTCCTGTAACTCAATAGCTTTTTTCTTACTGCCATCTTTGTTTCTTCTGCTGGTGACTGTGGTGGCCCAGTAAATCCCAACTTCTGTGGGTCTGGTATTGGCGGAAGCGCTGGACATTTGCTCATGTTTTCTATTGGTGGGTTCAACACCCTGCTTAGACTTGATAAAGAACAGATCAGATGCAGCAAAACCTAGTTAGCGATCATTAAAAGAAAGGAAAATTCGGAAAAGCTCTTTCGTATGATACTAAAGTAACTTACTTTATTAACTAGGTCAGCTGTACTGCATGGGTCAGCGTAGTCCTTTCTTTCTAACGACAATTATCTTACCGCGACATTAAGGCAAATCATTTTCAAAGTTACAGCTGTTACTTTGGGTTTGAATAACGTCGAGGAGAGAACGTAAACAATGGTGTTGTCATAGAAACGACGAATAAAGCCAACGCGGATGTTAAGAACATTGCTCGTGTTCTAATTTCAATGAAAATGAATAGGCCAAGATTGCAGTTATCGACCTCAAGGCATTTTTTTAAGCCATCATTAAAAAGCCTCGATGATTTGGAGATTTTTTGTAAAGACAATTGAGAGATTGGCACGTAATATATCTACTGTGTATGACACACAAATACAACAAGGGTGAAGTTGCAATAAAGTGTAACTTTAGAAAAGTTCTGACATGGTTGAATCAGTAGTGACCTTTAGAATAATATGTCATTATTAGAATACATCCATGGGAGTGACACCTTGCGTTTAGGGTTTTAGTATTTTCTTTACTCGTTGATTGGTCTAACATTTTGCAACGTCACCGCGACCTGGGTTCAACGTCATTGTTTTTGTAACCAATCCACGAGAGCGAAATGAAATCTCATTTTGTCATTCGAACATAACGCGAGTTCTCCGCGCGATTACCCTGCTAGGAGCTAGCTTCTGCTGTGGAGTAGTGGCATAATTCCAGGTAATGGATTTAAAATAACAATAGTGTTAAGAGTGTTTTCACCCTGGTTGAACAATATTAGCGAAGCATTATTTCATAACGTATCGTTCTATCACGTATAGTTAAACAGATGGCTAGACAAAGAGTAGCATGTTCTTAGTTAGGACTGGTGTGTGGACGAAGCTTAGGCTTCAATGTTGTGTTTTCATCCAAGGCCCTATCTTTGGCGTCGAATTTCCGGTGTCTTTCTGATGATGTACCCAATGTCCGGTGTGGGAAATTACATTTTTAACTTGTCCACGCATTTCCGAAGCAAAACTATGTGGTCAAAGACATGAGTTGTGCTGCCCCCACTTATTTACGATGCTTAAAGTCAACCATTTCAAATCAATTCCACCATGCGAATATAACCGCGGCTCTTTGAGGAGCTCATTATTATGGTGCGTTGGGGGGCGTTCCTCAGAGTTTGGTAGACACACAAACACACACCATACACACAGTAGATATGATGGCTTTAGACTTGATCGAATCCAAGATACAAAACTTGACGCAAATAACACACAGTTACATCAAATGCATGTACATGAAATTGTAATAAACGTAACCAGTCTCAGGCAGGCATATGCACGTTATTGAGTTGTTCCTTGAAACATGAGAAATCAATATGCTGAATATGTTATTGCTTCAGAAAAAAAGGGGCCGCAAGGTTTGGCCGTTATTTTAGAAACCTGTTTACCCTTCTTGTGAATCAAACTTGTTAACTTATTGTAATTGTTGAATTTCATGTTTTAACCAACACACCAACAACCTCCACATCCAAAGGATAAATCATGAGTTATGCAGAAAAACCAGAAGACATATCAAGGGAAGAGTGGATGGAAAAACTCAACAATGTCCACATTCAGAGAGCGGACATGAACAGACTCATCATGAACTACCTGGTGACAGGTACAGTGGATAGCTGTATTTATTTCCAAAAATGTATTTGAAAGTCAGATTATAAATGCTGTTTATTAATGTGTTCTTCATGTCAAGTAACAACTTTCTCACTGTGTTTTTAATTTAACAGAGGGCTTCAAGGAGGCAGCCGAAAAGTTTCGTATGGAGTCTGGAATAGAACCTAGCGTAGACCTTGATTCTCTAGATGAAAGAATTAAAATAAGAGAGATGCTCTTGAAGGGACAGATACAGGAAGCTATTGCACTCATCAACAGCTTGCATCCAGAACTGCTTGATACCAACCGTTACCTTTACTTTCACCTACAGGTAAACCTGTATATTTTATTTCCTGTTATACAACATGTTTTATAACAGGATAAGCATGTTATAAAACATGCTTATCTTAATAAGACAAGAATCCCAGCTGGGAAATGTGGATTGTCTTCAGTTTACATGTTTCTGGAAGTCATATCTAACTTGGTTCATATATTTTGTCGTTATCATTTACTATGCATCTGCAGCAACAGCACTTGATTGAGTTGATTCGTTCGAGGGAGACAGAGGCTGCCCTTGAATTTGCCCAGTCTCAGCTGGCAGAGCAGGGTGAGGAGAGTCGCGAGTGTCTGACCGAGATGGAGAGGACGCTAGCCCTGCTGGCGTTTGACAACCCTGAGGACTCCCCCTTTGGAGACCTGCTGAACATGATGCAGAGACAGAAGGTGAAATTAAAGCTCATGTTATAGCCACTTTACAGTGCTGCTTGCTTGGAATGAGTAATTCAAAAGTCAAATGTTCACATTTTGTGTCCATACGTTCAAATGTAATTTCCTTTCTAGGTATGGAGCGAAGTAAACCAGTCAGTCCTTGACTATGAGAACAGAGAATCAACACCTAAGCTGGCTAAACTCCTAAAACTACTGCTTTGGGCACAGAATGAACTCGATCAGAAGAAAGTGAAGTACCCCAAAATGACAGACCTCAGCAAGGGAACCATCGAGGATCCAAAATGAGGACTTGAAGGGAAACCACCAGCTATATCGTTGGTACAAAATGGACACATTTCATTATTCTATTTATACCACAACAAAGTGACTCATGCAGTACAGACTTTTTTTCTTTTTGTAAGGGTTGCTTTTGCAATATTTTAATAACATGCAATGTGCAAACTGGATTGTCTGTATTTTAAATACTTTAAACATTGAAATGTCTACATATAAAAAAAACACCTTTGACTACAAATATGTTTGTTCATATGTATATGATAAAGTTAAGTAGGCTCCTTTGGTTTCCTCTTTCAGATATACGTTTTTTTCTGTCTATTGGCAGGGAATATTGCATAGCATGAAGTAAAAATAAGCCTAAATTAGGCATTTGGTTCTGAATGCAACCAAATACGATATGGATGAGTTTGATTGGATTTGGCTGCTTGTTCACTGCCTCAAATTAACACTTTTCTTTGAAAGATAAAAACAAACAGTTTTGCTTGTAAATAGCAATAGTCAATCCAAGATATGTTCCACATGTGGTGTAGTACGCTTAAGTGATTCGACAGTGTAAATTAAATATACTGTGCCATCCCTTGAAACACTACATACCATTTAACGTATGGTACTAACCAGTTAAAAGGCATGGGCAAAGACGAACTACCTCGGATGCATCAAACCTTGCAATGCCCGGCCTAACATGACTACATGTTAAATAAGAGATACAAAAAAAGTGCAGGCTCTGGCATGGGCGAGGTTAATCCGAAGAATCTTTACATGTATAGAATAAGTAGCCCTTTTAAAACTTTGATGTGCTTTGCTGGTATTATTTTACAATAAACGTTTTTTTTTCAACTGGTCTGGGGCCATGTGACGTGAATAATATATGTATATGTAGCCGATGTTATTTATTCGTTATTTTTTTTACATTGATATTTATGGAGCCCAAAGCATAAATATAGAAACGTTCAGGTGAATGCAGGGTGTTGCATAAGGACGTCGGATCATTCTCCCTTCCCGGGGCACAGAGACCATTTTTAAACTTCCTTGTAGGTACTGCGCAGCATCTCTGCCTTCAGTGTACAAAAACAGCAGCAGCATCATCTCAGCATGGGACACTCGCATCATGAATGTCATTGTGATCTACCAAGGACGAGGGGAGAGGAAGTCTCGGGAGGTATTTAGTGGACAACAATAACGATGTACGCTCCCTGTGTAAACAGATAGCGTACAAGCGAGTAACTCCACACAGTCCTGGAGGTCTGTATTGCAGCGTCATGATGAAGAAGCGCCTGGGCTTGAAGCGGCTTTCTGTTTACGATGGACCAGAAAAGCCTCTTTAAATGCTTGTTTTAGAGACGACATCAGGGGGAAATCACGTCTGCTCACGTCCTGATTGAACCCTACCGACGGCTAAAAGAACTGCGGCTTGAGTAGAAATCTGACACGTGGATTACTCGAAAAACAGACTCCTCTGTTGCTCGGTGTTCAGTCCTCGTCATCGTCAGCCCGTGACTTCCTGATTTGCATCAATGTAACGTAAGGCATGGAGGAAATAGCTTTCGAAATGCAAATATGTGTTTGATCGCATACTGACCGAGTTTGTTTCCGTATACTTTTTCTTATTTCCAAAAAGAGAACGATCGAAAGAAAAAGATCCAAAGGGGACTGGTGATACGTCGCGTTGAATGGCAATTATTCAAAAACATGGAAAGAACTCTTGTCCACAATTGGTCTGCAATAAGGAAACCCATCCACATGACAAGACCGGGGTCTCTGGATGTCACAAGAAGTGGCCCGAACAGAATACACACTGGTCAAGGTAGCTCTCGACATATTTCCGAATCTTACCACAAATAACTTGTGTTTTTGAGCCCAGGGAAGCATCTATTCACATATTGGCCGTTTTCGATTTTTGGCAGATGTAACGTTGTACTACGCTGTCGTTACGACCTCAATGAGCCAGAAGTTAATCGTAGGGTTTTTTGTCGTTCTTAGACTTTATTATTGCAAGATCACATCTTAGTAATGCCATGGAAACCTAAATAACTTAGTGTTGTAAGAACTTTGACGTGGTGTGTTACTTTGACTCATTAGGTGAGTGGGATGCATTTAAACGTTTTAAATGCATCTCTATAGCTAGTGGTTATTAATTAGAACCACATAGAGTTGAAAAAATAAACGAGCAATAACAAATAAATTGGTAGTTTAAATGTCAATCGACCAATTATTTCCTCTGTAGACCACTGGCGCGGACATGGACCGTTGTGCTGCTGTTTGGGACGTGCTTGCTGTACTGTGCCCGTGTGGCAATGCCCATCTGTTCCGTCAGCATGGCAGAACAGTTCAATTGGACCAAGAGGGAGTCAGGCATGGTGCTGGGCAGTTTCTTCTGGGGCTACTGCTTTACACAAGTCCTCGGGGGATATGTTAGCGACAGGTAAGTCAACATATGGGCAAATAGCCAACAGGTAAATGCAAAGGAATGTTGAGTACATTTGTTTATCCAGTTTCCCAATGTACTTACTAGGGAATACCAGTGCAATAAGTCAGGAAGGGCACACAGATGAGCAGTTGTACCTGTGCTACTTGTCCACACAGGGTCGGGGGGGAGAAGGTCCTACTCCTGTCTGCCGCAGCCTGGGGGGCTATGACTGCCTTCACACCGGTGCTGGCCCGCTTCTGCTCTCAGCCCATCTTCTCCATGACCCTGGCTCGCTTCCTCATGGGACTGCTTCAAGGTGCCATGGCTTGTCTAGTCTTCTCAACTCTAGACAGTACAAAATTGGTCATAACTGACCTATTCTAACGGACTGTTTGTTTTGTCCCTGGGATAAAAACATACAAAAAACGAAACCTAAAGCAACCACGCAAGAAAGGCCTTAGGCTAAAGCCTTTCCTGCATGTTTGCTCTAAGTTTACTTGTTTGGGGGGTCATGACAGAAACCATCGAGGGTGTATTTTAGTCATTGACCTAGTTGACAGTTTCCTAACCCATTATATTGCTATTTCCAATGCATATTCAGGTGTACATTATCCTTCTTTGGCTAGCTTGTGCTCTCAGAAGGTGGTGGAAAGTGAGCGAGGTTTCCTGATGAGCACTGTGGGAAGTGGCTCCTACTTGGGGTGAGTGGTTGCTTCTTGTTTATAGGGCGTGCACATCGCAACATCTCCCGATGAATGCTTCCTTACTGGAAGCATATGAGCATTGGAATGTTAGTTATTGGGTTGGTAGTAAGGTTTTTTGGTCATTGTATAGTTATTAATAAGGAAATTATTTGTCATAATGGGAAGACAATGTTGTGTTTGAAACTGTCACAGTGTTTCTCATGTAAGACTTAGACCTAGTAAGACCTAGGTTATGGTATATTTACGTTGACTTAGGACTTACCGTACTACAGCTCTTTTTAGTCCTCTCAAAATGGCATATCGCCAACACAGCTATTGAGATATTCTGCAGTTTCTATGCATGTAGTCTGTAATAATGTAATAAATAATAATAATACATAATATAAAGTCTTAAGTGCTAGAGCATGGTGGCCGGCGCATTAGGTGTGGGAAGGGGGGGTGGTACTGAGAATGTAGCAGACCAGTAGGTGTGGGGATTAGTCCCAGGTGATAAACCTAAGAACACAGTTGTAGTTTGAGGAAATATCTTTCCATATATACTTATATATATGTATTATCTATTTATTCTTCTCTCCTCCAGCACGTTGATAATTGGAGGGGCGGGCTCTCTGATGCTAGACGTGTATGGCTGGGAGAGTGTGTTCTACCTGACTGGCCTCCTTTCTGTCCTATGGGCATACTGCATGTGGAAATATCTTCTTAAAGGGGAAGGTGACTAAATAAAATTTCTTACACTTACTTTTACTTCACAGCTATTATTAGCATGCACTGTTTTATTAAGTATTTTTGGTGTTCATGCATATCCATTGTTTGTTTGTTTTCAGGTCCGATTATCACACTAGAGTCTCTGGGGAGTGGCGGATCTCAGTCCAAACTGTCCAAGAGACACTGGCTGCGCCTCTTCAAACAACCGTCTGTGTGGTTCGTCAAATATTAAACCATGGGAAATGTGTGTGCATGCATGCTCTTGTGTGTGTGTGTGTGTGTGTGTATTATGACGTTTCAGCCCATCTGTATGCAAGTGATTCTGAACACCCTTTCACAACACATTAAATTCAAGATAAAATCACTCTCTTTAAAGGGCACCTATTTACCACCAGGTGTGAGTGTGATAAGACATTACAAACCATTTTTCCGTGCCCTGTGACATAGTGACATCCTAAGTGGGAGTCCACCTAGATGTATGATGGATAGATAGGCCTACCAGTCGGTACATTCCACTGGGTAGACTAGTGGAGTGATCTATCCATCATACATCTGGGTGGATACTCCCACTTGTGATGTCACAGGGCAACCAGATTTTGAAATGTCTTGTAATGGCTAATCACACTCAGCCCTGGTGGTAAAATAGGGGCCCTTTAAATGTTCCTTTCTTTATATACTCTTTGTCTTTGCCCACCTTATTAGTGCGGTGATTGTTGCACACCTCTGCACAGCGAGCACCTTCTTCACTCTGTTGTCGTGGCTTCCGACGTTCTTTAAGGACACGTTTCCTGATGCAAAGGTAATGGTTTCTCCCTCCACAAGCCACCCCCTATAAATATATTTAACATATAATCATAACACACAACTCCCACTCTCTCAAAATTCACTCTATTCATTCATTCTTACATACTTGGTTTCAAATGTTCAAAATTCAAGTTTTTGTACTATACTTATTCAGCTTACATGAAACATATTATACAAGGACACAAGAAAAATTGTGTGAGAACATTCAATATAGACAATGCAGTACAAAACAACTGTGTATAATGTATTGTATATACTTGATTTTGAATAAATTGCTCATATAAAGTGTTTGTGGTTTTCTATCAGGGATGGGTGTTCAATGTCATTCCATGGTTAGTGGCCATTCCCTCCTCTCTTCTCAGTGGATGTCTCTCTGACCACCTCATCTGTCAAGGTAAACGAGTTGCTCCATCTTAAACCTGCACTATGTAACTTTTCTACTGCAGCTATTTACTCATATAGCTACAACTCAAACCACTAGAGGTTGCTTATGGGTAAACGTACATAGTGCAGGTTATAGTGATAGTCACTATAAGCATATGCACATGCTAATTTGCATATATAATAACAATATAATACATTGTCTGTTTTACTTGTCCACCTAACAGGTTTTGATACAGCCTCTGTGAGGAAGTTAATGCAGGTGAGATGTACTCTGTATTCCTCAAATTATATCGCCTATCGGCTGAGTGGGGGCCTAGAATTGTTTGTGTATTAACAGTGCAGTAGTTAGCAAGTTGGGCTGGTTAAAACCCTCAGTTTTTCCATCGGCAACAAAAGATATCAATATCTCAGACTTATGGACCTTCTAGAGTTAGTCCCAAGTTCAAGAGTCAGTTGGAGTCTGGCCTACCTGACTACTAATACGTGGGGGATAAATACAAGATGGATGGATCTTTGCTTCACCTGTGTCTCTGTCTCTGTGTGTGTATGTGTATGTTTTAGTTTTTTTCCATGGGCGTTACCAGTGTGTTTACCCTCCTGCTTTGTGGAACCTCCACCTTTCCATGGGCGGTTGCTTTTGTGTCAATCACCATGGGCCTCACAACCTTTAGCCACAGGTAACCCTACCAGACCCACACCTACACCCGCACACAGACACACACACACACACACACCCCTGTCAATATATGAATTATAGTACATTTGCTTAGTGTTAATGTATTTTCTTCCTTGACTGCATCCATTCCAGGTCACCGTGTTTGTGTGTGTGTGCATTCAGACACTACCCCCATTGTCACATTGGACACTACAGTTAACAATGGACACCTGCAAATATTACGTACTGCATAAGCCTGTGTTCTCTTCCAGTCAGATCATATATCAGATCACACCTTTTAATGCTAGGTGTGAATATACCCGGATACGTCAATACAAAATTCCTCTGTGAACGATGTCACACGCGATCCCACTCTCTTGTCTACATTGTGGTGGCTGCTGTTGTTTTAGGACAGGGAGTGTTTTTATTATTTATTCAGCTTTTACTGTTTCCTTGTTTGTTCTGCTCTGATGAGACAACATGTGACATGATCTTTCCTTCTCTCACAGCGGGGTATCGGTGAATGTCCAGGATCTGGCCCCTTCCTGTGCCGGAGCCTTGTTTGGTATGAAGAAAAAACCTATTATGAATGATGTTTTTGTACAAGTTTGAAAATTAGTCACTATATAATGCATTATGCTCACTGTCGTGACATAATTTATAATATTTTTTATTTTTCAACTTCTGAAATGGTCTTTTTTCAATTTGATATGCTTATGAAGTAAAAATGCTTCCTGTCTGTTATCCAGGTGTTATGAATACATGTGGAGCTTTCTCAGGTGAGTGTCTGGAATTGAATCGTTTGTTCGCAGTTGTGAAGCGACCCTTTTGTTTGGCCTTTCATTACCTATCAAGCTTAATATATGTATTGAGTTGTCTGAAGTCAAACTTTGGCCTGTGTATTTCCTGTCTGTCAAGTTGCCGTCTATGTGCCATGCATAAATGATTACGGAATCCTTTTGGAATTTGTGTCAAATGAATAATAGAAAAAAATAACTGAAAATGACAGCCAGATGTCCTCAGAGTGGGCTGTGTGTGTGTGTGTGTGTGTGTGTGTGTGTGTGTGTGTGTGTGTGTGAGTGTGTGTTCCATCTGTGAACATATTGGGCAGAGCTTTACCCTGGATGAAACTAGGCTCTACTCATTATTCCCATTTTTTTTAATCATCCCTAACTCCCCTTTCCCTGACTTCATCTTTGCGCTGATCTCACATCTCCTGTCCTTCCCCGTCTGACCGCTACAACGCATGCGCGCGCGTGTGTGTTTGTCTGTGTGTGTTTGTCTGTGTCTGTGTCTGTATGTGTGTCTCCGCAGGGGTCCTGATGGTATACTTCTCTGGGTACCTCATCGAGTCGACGGGCTCCTGGGCGTCTGTGTTTGCCCTCATCACGGTGGTCAACCTGCTGGGCCTCTTCACCTTCCTGGCCTTCGCAGAGGCGCGTCGCGTGGACATTGACACGGCCAAGCTGCGTTACAACAACATCCACATCTGATCGCTCTGAGACCACCGTGGGGGAGTGGTCAAAAGGAGCCCGAGGAAGGAGATGGGTGACAGAGTGCCACGGGACCTGGACTCAGAAACTGGTCGCAATGTAATGTGTTATCCGTTAAACCGGAGGTATGTTGTTTTGCTGAAATTCTAATGGCGGAAGAATCCTTGGGTATTTTTGTTATGTTGCGTGTTCAAAGCATTTCGGCTGCATAAACATGCAGATGTTACTGTCAAGTTACATGTGTGATGGGTCAAGACTAGATTCTTAGTCCATTTGAAACAATGGACACAGGGGTGTGTGAAGGGAAGCGCAGTTGGGCTAGAAAGGAAACATATTTAAGATGACTGAAAGTAAGCCTTTTTGTTGGACTTTTGTTAACATTTGGGCATATGTTAGTAGTTTGTAGTTTCATTGCATTTATTTACCCCACCATCACCACCACCACCACCACATCCCTCCATCACACCTCTGTTTTTTGGTGTCTGTCCTGAACAAGGTTGGTCTCCATGACAACGTGATGGTGATGGACATGTCTCGTGAGGACTCTGACAGATGTCACAGACCAAGAGGGTTTTTCCTTTACCCTGAGGGTAGTGGACCCCATCTGGGTTTTTTTGTGGGTGTGTGTGTGGCAAGGCTCTCCCACCTGTGGACTTTTTATTAGTAAGTGACAAGCCCCCCCCCCCCCCCGACCTTCCTCCTCTCCTCAACAAACCAGTCAGAGTGACATCTCATTACTGAGTGACTAATTACCGGCAGCCATTAAAATGTCCTGTACAACTTGCCCCTCTGTTGTGCCCATCACCATGGTTACAAGCTCATCATCTTGTCATTCACTTTGGATCTGGAAGGTAGTGGTGGGGCTGTTTTCTTTGTTGTTACTGGGCTTTTACTCAAAGCGTTTCCCAATGTCTAGATTCATATTTTTTGTGCGTACAATTTAAGACCAAAGGCTATTATTGTCATTCGATTTGCATGAAAGATGAATACCTCATATTATAATAATTTTGGTTATATATATATATATATATATGCCTCACTGTTTTCTCTTCTTCAAAGTCTTGTAGAGAAATATGATCTATTGTGGGGCTAAGTTTGCTTTGACAGTCAAGGACGAAAAGTGTAATGCAGTATGATTCTATATTTTAATAAACCTGCCTCTGTCATTGTGTTTGTTCTTTTTCCTTACGTCTATGTTGACCCTTCAGTCGTTTACGTATTCTTATCTCCATGAAGTTGCAAAAAAATTATGAGAGAGCTGTATGTAGCCTATACCTTCAGCGATCTGAAAGGCTGCAAACTTAATGGAACTTGTGACTTAATGACTGCAGTATTAAACAGATTTCCACTGTTCAGTGCAGGAAAACAACACATTTTAATGTGGCCAATTTTTGCCAATTTGCCAATCTTATTAGACATGTTTAGTAGTGGTAAGAACCTTATTTAATACTGGCAAGGTCAAATCATAAGTGCATTGCTCGCTTTGCTCAAAAACCGTTATGTTGCCATCATTTGGCAAAGTAAATAGTTTATTAAAATGAATATAAGAGTGTAATCTTAATCTAACTAAGATTATGGTTGTCAGTCCCCATCGTTTACACCAAAGCTCTATGTACCTGAATGTTTAACCATATAAGCATTAGAGTTACTTTTAGTGATATTGCACATAAAGTGCACCTACACATGTTTGGTGTTACATTAGTCAGTTTAACACCTTTTCAAACCAAATCCTTTTTGTTTTTCCCAAATGGTTGGACTGCCTTACAGCTATGCAATACTTAGAATGTCCTCTCTTGGTCGCCGTTTTCGGGCATTACTTGATGTAGGATACGTTGATTTGAATTATTGTATTGTGTTCAACTTTTAAATAAATTTATTTTATCAACTGCGCTGAGCTCTTTCATCTCTGCGTATTACTTGAATGTATGTTGGTGCATGTCATTCTCTTCAGTGCCACAAAGGGGCAGTACGGTATAAATCATACTGCATTACTCACGAAGGCAAAGAACCACGTAATAATCGCTAATGTAATGTTGGATATGTACAGTTTGAGCACATTGTTTTTCTTTCCTTGTGAACTACTCTAACTACTCTTACTCTAACACTCTTATTTCCTAAAAGCCAACCTTATGTTACAATAGAATTAGCACTTTTGTTCAAACAGGTAAAGCTTTTCCGCAGATTTGTCCCCATGCTGTTGCGTTTCAGCTGGTGTGGATCAGCTGTTATGGGGAGGGTGTGGAGGGAGGGAGGGATTCTGGAGTAAGTCTGTCCCTTTCACACTAGTAGCCCATTTCAGGCCCGTATCCCCGGTCCAGGCAGAGAAGGACTTATGGGGAGGCACCATATGGCAGGATGCTGTGTGCCATGTTGGCTATCTGGCACTGCCCACGTGTGAATGGCCAGACGCTAGTCAACCCAGCCCACTCTCTCTCCTGGGACTGAATGGCACAGGTTACCATAGAAACGGGTGGCTTGTAGCTGCCGTGGTGATGAAAAGAAAGGGAGGGGTCAGACAAGTGTTTGAAACTCACAAGTCTTGTAAAAGTCATCGCTTGAAGTGTTTTTGTTTTTTTGTTGCCACATATACATCGTCTTTTTTTGTCTCTGCCTTTCCCTCTTTTTAATTTAACTAAAATCTGCCAGGCCTCTTCATAATGTCACTTATACGAGTATCGCTCACTGATAAGGATATGATGCGATAAAACCACACAGAGACATAATCATGATGAGTGGTCCACTATTTAATTAAGAGAGATGATACACTGTAAGGACGGAGTCAAAGAGAAGGGAGGTTAGCACTCCCCCCCCCACCCCCATCCTTTTGGGTGAGTTGGGGCTAGCAGAGTAACACAGGGTCCATCAGTGAGGCAGATATACATGTAAATGAAATGGCCCTATTAATTAGTAATTAACATCAAGTTAATGACATTTCTTCTCTGTGTTGCCACCTCATTCTACGTCCTGCCAGTGTGGTGGAGGGGCCGTCAAGCTCCCGGGTCCCTGGGTCCCTGATACGAATGCTAATTACTGCAATGCTAAAGGAAGAGCTGCTATATAGGGGGATAACTAATGATATAAAGGACAATTTTAAGACTGTCTATTGTGAGATGGATTAATCACTTTGTCTTAATGGATCAGGAGGCCTTTATAAGTCTACCTCTCCTTGGAGGGCCCCTGAATTTAGGGCCATTGGCAGGTTTTATGTGCTAATTGCGTTGCGCCTGTTATAACCCGATGTTGGATGGTCCCTCGTGACTTCCCGCTCATTTTTATATATTTTAAAATATTCTCCATTCTGTATTTTTTGGTGTGGAAATGTAAGATATATTTGGGGCCGTCGTCGGTGTGATTAATTCATAATTCTGTGCGACTCTCTTGTTCGTCCTTCTGATCGGGGTTCAGGGGCCTCAAAGTGGATGTAAATTCTCATCTGTTTTGCGTCCCCTTCTGTGCTTAAATCAGCTCAATGCCAGTGGTAATTTGTACAAGTTGACTGCAGTCACGGACACTCTCTGTGTGAAGGCAGATGAAACATGAAGTTTACACTCTGAACACAGCGGGGTTCCTGTAGAAATCATAACCCACAAATTAGGGGAACAGATCCATTCACTATAGTGGATTTTTAGGGTGATTTTTTGTACATGTCTCTGATCATTTTCTCATTTGTTTTAGTCAGTTTACTTCTCAGAACCTCTTCTTTTAATGATGATACCAAAACACAAATACACTTGGAAATAAACACATGCACGCACGCACACACACAAAACCAACAAACACAAACACACACACACACACACACACACACACACACACACACACACACACACACACACACAAAAGCACCCGCAAAAAAAATTGATTTCCATCAATTAAACTCCATCAGCTGTTTGTCTGCTGCCAACATATAGCCTGTGTTGAATCTAAAGAGCAAATGAAGCCGGCCACCATTTTAATAGAACCCTGAGGGACAAGATCCACACCTGCGCATCAGTACCATGAACCCCTATGCGGCCCTCTGGCCACACCAGGACCTCCATGAATGATAGCAGTGGACATGTGGTCCAACCCACCACCACCAATAGGAAAAATGTTTAATTCTTTGGCACTTTCTGAAAATAAATTAGAAATCAGATGTATTTATATTCTGTAAGCAAGACAAACACAGTCAACCATGATTGGGTACAAAATGGACTAATCTGGAACAAATGATTGTGAAGCTGTTTTGCCTTTGATGCGTTTAATGTGCTCAGATGTATTCAATATTCAGTGTATTAAAATAATAAATAAATTAGGTTGATCAATTATTTAAATGTAACAAAACTGCATTTTCCTATTTCAAATTGTTATTTTTTTTGTATTGGAACACTTTACAAAAGGGCACATTGTTTAACTATGAATTAAAAATAGTTAATGCAGTAATAAGCATTAAGTTACAGTTAATTCAAAGTTAGATAATGGTGTAGTAATCATTTACTACTGGTGTTCATGTATACTAATGGTGTTCATGTTAATTAAGGTAATGGTGTTCATGTTAACTAAGGTATTCATTTATACATTATTAGGGTTATGGTTAACCCTAACCCTAAAAAGCTAACCCTAACCCAGAGAACTTTAACTTTAACTAGCAAATTCCTAACCTCATGCTAATGCTATAAAATACTTTTTATCACTGCATTAACTAATGTTAACTAATGGTTAATGTGCCCTTATTGTAAAGTGTTTGAAAATAATATAAAATACACCATATGCTATGTTTCTACTTATCTCTTGTCACCATGTCTACATGACACTCATTATCAAACTCTCATCATGTGAATATGGTGAGAATATGGCGTGTGTAAACTGTTGGTCCGAGCTAATGCTTCCACACTTTCTATTTCTCTTTATACTCTGTTTGTGCACGCAGTTGAAGAGGTGAGGTCCTTCATCCGTCCCTCCATCCCCACGCCCCACCATTCATCTGTTCCACACCGCTTACATCTCCAACAACACCAGACCTCACTCTCTCTCTCTCTCTCTCTCTCTTTTTTTCCCTCTCCCCCTGTTCTCTCTTTACTAAAGTTTGGCTGTCAATCAGCAGTGGCCTCGGGCAACAGCCACTGATGAAAAGACCCCCGAGACAAGGAGACCCAAATTAGATTTCAATAAGGATGTTGAATATTCATATCAGGGCGACATCTAAAGGTAAATGCTTTTTGATCTCGGCACACAAATATCACTTGTGTGCATTCCCAGGTCCTACCGTTCTAGTTCCGCTGTGTACCCCCCCACACTCCCCCTATCCTACCAGCCTGGACCAGCCCCAACCATGGTCTACAACTCTCTCTCCTTCTCTCTCTCTCTCTCTCTCTCTCTCTCTCTCCCTCTCCCTCTCCCTCTCCCTCTCTCTCTCTCTCTCTCTCTCTCCCTCTATTTCTATCTCTCTCTTCCCCCTCTATCTCTATCTCTCCCCCCCACTCTATCTACCCCTCTCTCTCTCTCTCTCTCTCTCTCTCTCTCTCT
>JAOPJO010000001.1:7904039-7915070 GCA_027123675.1 Molva macrophthalma
AGGCAGTTCTGAAGGCAAAAGGGGGTCCAACCCGGTACTAGCAAGGTGTACCTAATAAAGTGGCCGGTGAGTGTATAGTAATGTAGCATAAACCGGACACTTCAGTAACACTCAAAGGGTCCAGTGTTAAAATAGATTTAGAAGCAGATCGAACTAGGAGATCCCCAGGCCTACACCGGCGCTCATATGGAGGTCCGTGTTGACCAGTGTGTGTTTTCTGAGTTTGTGGTTCTTGTTCCCATAGTGTAATAGTAATACTAGTGTTTTTTCCCTAGTGTAGCCTCCGCAATTAACCCTCAATTATCCTGAAACGCATGACATCAAATCTGGCATCGAGTTGTAATTACTTCCGCCTGCCACCAGACGTCCTCAGTATACGTCTCACTTCAATAACTATCCACCAATAATCATTATTGTGGGGTCTTGTACCATGGTATACCTACATGCATCCGGTTTATTTCCCTGTTAACAAAATGACAAACAATACACAGAATAGTCACCGTAGCCTAAAGAATTTCATTGAGGTATACATTATAATACAATGGATGTGCAGGCCCTGATAGGTGTAATTTGAATTTAAATGTAAGCCTTCACTGATTATTAACCTTTTCCTATTTCCTTTGGAAGGCCTACATATGTGTTTATTTCAAATGGGACAGAACGCTGGGCGTAGGCTGTCATCCATTCAAGGAACTACAAGCTTGCAGTGTATAGGCCTAGTTGGTCTTTGGCGACTGTTCTGGAACCTATCTTTTTTGCACAAACCGTACAGCTGCTAATGTTTTCCTACGGGCGCGCTGCCCTCGCCTCCAGTGCGCAGTCCACTATGGAACGCAAAAGTACCGCCTGGCACGGAACGAGAGTTGGAAGAAAAAAACATATGCGAGAGAATGACCCATGACAGGAGCGCGATGTTCCGTAATCTTGAGAAGCGACGAATGCGCCGTGAAGGAGAAAGGCTTCGAACTTTTCTAAACTGGCCCGCTGATGCACCGGTCACCTCTGGAGACCTGGCCAAAGCGGGTTTCTTCTATTTGGGTTCCGGAGATAAAGTTCAATGTTATTGTTGTGGCGGGATTCTACGGTATTGGGTTCACGGAGACAGCCCATCTGTCGACCACAAAAGGTATTTTCCAACTTGTGGTTTTATGTTGGGTGGAGATGTGGGGAATATTCCGCTCGTGGTCGCGCCTGGGTCCTCGGACTCCGTGGACGGTCAACTGGTGAGCCAGCTGCAGAGGATGACTGTGGACGACCAGGCAGCGGCCGGACATGCGGTTTACCCTGAGATGGAGGCAGAGGACGCCCGGCTTACAACCTTCCACAACTGGCCCCCCGGGGCCTCAGTCCAGCCAGATGTACTCTCCAGGGCAGGGTTTTTCTACACAGGTGAGCTGTGGCCAAATAAAGCTGCTTGGTGTTCAAGAACATTGGGAATGAATTCGACCTCCGACTATGAATAGCAAAAGCCAGACCTACCGTTGTTATTAATTTATACATATAAGGTATACTAGGCCTATATATATAAAAACGAGTAGCTAACAAACAGGCACATATTCAAAACAGGGGGCTAGAGACCCCTCTTTGTGAGAGAGTTCATAGGACAATTGAACTGCTGATCCATTGGGTTGTAGACAGAAACCCCTCGACAGCGCCAGGCTTGCACAGGTCCAAAGGAGAAGGTGCTCACAAACCTATACAATATCAATTACATTTTCCAACTACGACCTCAACACGAAAACAGTAAACAGAGACACCGGCAGCATCAGAAACATTGGTGTGAATCTGGTGTGTATCTCAACAGGGTTTTGTTTAGTTTTGTGTGTTTGTGGGGGGAACTTTAATGAACAATTCCGGGTCACTCAAACTATTATGATAGCAGCGTTTCCTTTCAGGGCACGGAGACAATGTTAAATGTTTCTTCTGCGACGGCGGTCTCAGGAACTGGGAGCCCGGGGATGACCCCTGGCAGGAGCATGCAAAGTGGTTCCCAAGGTAACGGCAACCCTTGCACAAGCTCACATGGGCCTACATCATCCCAAAGACCCAGAGTTCCCTTTTTGGAGTCATAAAGCATGATGTTGTTTATTTAACTAGTTTACTACTACTTCATGACTAAGTTATATTTTTTTCCAAAGTGACAGTGTCTGTAAATACAGGTAAGGGTTCTCAAGCCTACAGGTGGTCTGCAGACAATAAGGATGGAACCTATAACCTTTTGAAAAAGGACCTTTCGGCTGGTCCTAGCCTAACATCCTAGCCGCTGCACTATCCTTCCTACTTTATTGTTGTTGTTGTTGTTGTTGTTGTTGTTGTATGAGCTGCGCTGGTCAGCATTAAAAGTCCAACTGAACGTGTGTTCTGTGTCTGACAGGTGTGAGTACCTGCTCCGGTCCAGAGGGCAGGGTTACGTCAGCAACATACAGGACGCTCACTTTCACCACAGCGAGACCGTGGTGAGGAAACAGCATACCTCTCATCCCTGCTGAATTCACCCTTTAACCTCTGACCTTTGCCATAACTGTATATCATCCATCACTTTAAAACTCCACACACTGGTCCAACTCTAAATTGGCTCAGTATTTGGTTTAATATATATGTTGTTTCAGGGTGGATCACAGACTCCTGTATCTCGAGACATCAGCTCACAGAATGGTAAGGAGATACTTTTAATAACTTTGATTGCATTGATCCAGACAATACTTTTCTAATCCTCACATTGGACTTAATAAATCAAATTACAGAACTTTTACACCTGAAAGTGTATTGTACCATGTGTTTTTATACATAACCAAGGTAATAAAAAATGTTATAGTAGTCGTCATGTGCCATATTGCTAGTTTAATTGAATATTGAACAGCTTGATTTATTTAGTAATTAACTTACTCTACAACTTTTACAACTACTACTACAATGACTCATATTAAATTAAAATCCCCAAGAAATATTGCATTTTCTTTATGAATTGCGTTGATTCAACTTATTTTCATGCCTCCCTGATCCCTCTCGTCTGGTCGGGTCTGACCGTAACCCCTAGATGTGGTGGCCGGTCTGGGGGGTTCCTCCGCTATGTTGTCCCCTGTGGTACAGACCGTGCTGCGCATGGGCTTCCAGGCCAGCCTAGTGGAGAGCCTGGTCCAGACTAAGTACCTCCTGAGCGGGCAGCACTACACCTCCGTCTCCGACCTGGTGACGGATGTGCTGCAGGCCGAGGGGGAGGAGAGACAGAGAGAGCCGCAGAGCAGAGGTGAAGCCTATGGAGGCATCTCAGTCTAGCGGTTAGGGGGTTTGGCTCCCAGCTTGAATGTTTTGGGTAACCCCATTGTTGCGGTTTACCTGTAGGCACCTTTGAGCCTAACCTAACCTGCTTATTAATGGCATGAATCCGAATTCTCTGTAAGCCGTAGTAGCTTAGTAGTTAAGGTTAAAGTATATGAAATCCCCATCCTAAATGATTAACAATGCTTGAGCTGTGTGTGCTAACTATATTCGCATCATTTGACCTGTCTTCCAGAGCCAGAGGTACACCAGGGCCCCAGCACTGGAACACTGAGGACCCGGGCTCCCATTAAAGAGAAAGGTCAGAGTTTGAAATCCAGGGATACTTTTTTATCCATCAATGAATGGCATTTACTAAGCAAAATCATCTGAGGTCATCGATCAATGATTCATATTTATTGTGATTGGATGTGTGTGTGTCTGTGTGCACCTGTGTGTCTGTGCGCCCCTGTGTGTGTGCGTGTGTGTGTGTGTGCGGTGAGCAGCTGTGGACCCTAGTCCCGAGGAGCTGTTGAGGCAGCTGCAGGAGGAGCGGACCTGCAAGGTGTGCATGGACAAGCCCGTGTCCATCGTCTTCATCCCCTGCGGCCACCTGGTGGTGTGCAGCGACTGCGCCACCAGCCTCCGCCACTGCCCCATCTGCAGAGCCAGCATCAGGGGAAGCGTCCGAGCATTCATGTCCTGAGCGGTGCCGTTGACCGACCAGCACTGTTAGAAGTGCTGGGTGAGAGTGCAGTGGGGGTGCAAACCCTTTTTAACGAGTGCACTGGTGTAAAAGTGTTGTATCAGAGCTTTGAGTTTTTTTCTGTCTCCCAATATGATATGTAGGTAGTATCTATTATATTTCAGACATTTCTAGTCATTGTTTGCCTTGAAGGTTTTGTTGATATTGTAATTAAATTACAAAAAGGCAATTTAAATTAAAACCATTTTTTTAATCAATTGTTTTAACACACTTTTTTTTTGATGCGGTCAATCAGTGTTTATGTGAGAGAAACAGTAAAAATAGATCAGAATAAAGGTTCGGAACATCATCAAAAGTACATGTATTTTATTAACAAACGGCTATTTACACGTTGAACCTAACGCACAGCTGTTGACGATTAGAATCACACCATTAGATCAGGTTGGGTTGTAGCTACAGTGATCACAAAAGTATAGAATAATACAAATCAATTTCTTTCCGCTTCCTATCAAAAGAAATAGTTATTCCTATACAATAATGCTAATCTTTTATCTCCTGTTGAATCTAACACACAGTCATAGTAGGTTTGGGCTAAATTATAAATTATAGTGGTACGGAATAGACGGTCTACCGCACTTGGATACTCATTTTCACATGACGACCTTAGAAGCATAACACTAATGTTGTCATAATATGAAGAGCACTAGACGATTGCTAACCCAGTTCACACTATAGCTACACTGTAGTAGGCCTAGATTTTAAAATCTTAAATTGACCTCATAATATGACCCATACTAAGCTTAGTTGGTCGGCCTATGTCTGGCAAACATATGACCACTTTAAAAATGAGAGAAGGTTATAGTCTATCAGATGTTATAAAAATGACAGGAAAACCGCTGAAATAGTTAAAACAAATCTGACATTTTGTGATCGGCTTTTGAAAATAAACATCCATCGTTTTACTTTTAGAAGTAAATATTGAATTTAAATATAGGACAACGTAACATCTTTAAACTCTAATATATGTTTAAAGCAAATGCTTCACCGGACTGTTTAAGACATAGCATGGGAACACAGACGGCATCAAACGGGCCGTACCCACCTCAGCATACATACACAAACATGCTTTTAACATACGCAACCATCTACAGTTTACTGTTGAGATTAGAAAAGCTTTGTACAAAAATGAACAATGATAGATGATAGATGATCGGTAGCAGAATCTCAGTCGCCTTTCAGCTTGTACATGAACACATTTACCACCAGAGGGCAGTAGTGATTCAAACAAACGATAAGGCATCAGGAGTTTTGCCTTTAGTTCAGGTGGTTGGAAGAGCTCCGAGGATAAGAAAGTGCTAATAACTGGTTAATATTACTTTAACCATTGATTAAATATTACAAGTATTAACAATCAATTAAATGACTTTAAAATGTACTGTTGCAAAGTCATTGAATTAAGGTTCAGATGGCACACAACATGTTCGGTTAAGTAGGCTATCTGTATCAGAATTAATCAATTAGAATGATTGGAGACCATGGTTATGTATTTGTCATTCTTTTCATATACATAGAAATACAAAACCCATATAAAAACATGCTAGTACATCTTTACAGTTGAGACCATAGCACAGGAGGATCTAGGTTGAAAAGTATACATGGTTCATTCCTTTGTTTGTGTTTCTCTGTAGCCGTTCTCGGAAACCCTTCCCCTTCCATTTATCGGTCATATTGTTTTATAGCACACAGACAAATACAGTGGTGTGTAATCTTTTCTTGAGTGTGCGTTAAAATCATCCCTGTCAGCAGTTTGGAGCAACCAAAACAGATCCCCCCCCCTCAGACCCAATCAACTGAGTGTGGTTTCCAATCTAACACAACTAAACCGTGAAGCAGCAGAGAGAGCAATACTGAACCGGCCCTTGGTAGCAACAATGGAAATTGACAGTGATAGTAATACATTTCTTTTGACTAAAGAATCCCATGCTCTTTGAAACTGCACCCTTTTCTCTATTCCAAGCTTTTTTTTTATTTCAGCCCGATTCATTATTACACTATTCTATTTTTGACAGGAGCCCCACCCCTTCTGTCTCGTTATAGCACTCTTCTCCGCTTGTGTTTCTCTCTCTCCCTCTTCCTGGACGGGCCTGCGTGATTCTGCATACAGTCGCTGGTCTAAAGTCTAAAGTAAACAGGCGGCCATGCAATACAATGGCTCCCTCCACAGTCGCCACTGTAATTCAGCCGTCCGACCACCATGAGAAGCCCAAACCAGCAATCACACTTTAAAATCCCACCACAGTCTTCTAGGGACAGGAGCGCCACAGGCTGGGGAAGGTCGCACGCAGCCTGATCACACATGCATGCTGCATTTTACACATAGATCGAGATGCTGCCCACGTTCCCAGTACAGAGTTGCGTTCATCAAAGTAATGAACCATAATGGTGGTTCACGGCAATTTGACATCGGCATTCAAAATCAAAGGACAAAAAATATATTAAAAAAGATTGATACTTTCCTAAGTGCACAGTATGAGACTCTGTTATACAGTCATTCCCCTCCATCACCCCGCCCACCACCACCATCATCACCACCGCCTCCTGCTAATCCCCCCCCCGCTGAACAAAATGGACCCGATGCCGGGAAGCATGTGTGTTTCGAGGCGGTACGCCAGTGGAATAACATGTCTGAAGTAGGACAGTGAGAGAGAAGATGAAGTGAAGCGATAGAGGAGAAATTTGTGGCCAGGTCTCGGGGATCTGGAGAGATTTGGGGTCAGGAAGAGCCACTCAGGGTGGGGGTCTGTCTCGTCACCTCCCCTCCTATTTACGTAGACCTGGAGAGAAGAGAAAACAGTACAGCCTAGGTTAATGTGGGACAGGTTATACACACATGCATTTAGACACACAAATGCATAGACATACACACGCACGCACACACAAAGAGACACACACACACACACACACACACACAAGCACATGCGCAAAGACACACACACATACACACACACATAAATACACACGCACAGACGCACACACAGACACACACACACACAAACATGCATAAAGACAAACACACGCACATAAACACACACACACACACACGTTCACAATCACATACACACACACACTCCTAAAGACAAATATGTGTAAAGAAATACACACACACACACACACACACACCCTTTCCTCTCTCGCACACCCAAGACAATGCTGATTAATCTGTCAAGAGGCTAATTATACACTCATTTCCATGTTGGAACAGAATTAATATATTACATCCCAGGCATAATACATTCCCCATGGTACTTAATTGATGGATCCAATTTTGAACAGAGCTGTGTATGTTTGCTATTAATGCTGAGAATGTGTTGAAACTGTGTGAGAGATAGGCAAATAGATCACACTACAGTGTCATTAGAGCAGAGGCATACATATAAGCCTAAGGGCCCATTGGGACCGAGATCCACACATTTATACCCCCCCAACAATGATTAAGCCCCTGCTCTGCCACATTTAGACAGTTACACAGTTTAATTGTACCTTTGGCAATTTACAAATGTTAGCTTAAAGTGCAATTGTGTCCACATTCAAATTAAAAGAAATGTGCATGTACACATTGGACAAGGGACACTAGAACTGCTAAGAGAATCGTGGACTAGAATATTCCCATATTAAACACCCAGCGCTGTATGCAGCGCACTCTACAGCACACACCCATACTTACGGATACATGGGCTTTAACAGGAGATGGGAGGGTTTCTCATTGACATGGTAGAGTGGGAATGGATCAAATCCACCAATAAAATCAACTGAAAACAAAGGATGAAACAACACAACAAATGATGATGTAAATAATCATGACAATGGCAGAACAAACAACAAAAACACCGAAAGGATAACTGGGAAACACAGTGTACAAATAAACAAAATGGGGGATGATATGTGGTGGGGGGAGGGTGGGATGTAATGGCTCATGACATCGTGAACACCTGAACACACACACCCTCTATTAAATATCTTTGTCATTTCATCATCGTGTGCCTGTGTGTGTGTGTGCGTGTGTGTGTGTGTGTGGGGGGGGGGACATGGAACGTGGAAAGTTGGCCAGCTGTCAAAATAACCTAAGCCTTTTTTTTTTTATCACTCAGCCACAGAGGTGACCTTCACTGCACGTGCTCCATCGACCCAGCCCTCAAAACCTTCTGTTTATTCTCCCACCCGAAGAATATAGAGCCGCTTAGGGCTGTCAGGTATAGAGGCACAGCAAACACTGCCGTGCCTCAAGTATAGAGGATAACAGTATTTTGGGAGGGGGCAGAGGGAATGTCTGACCATGTATATATCTGAAGATATCATCTTCTATATCTCTGTCGAGAGAGAGAGAGAGAGAGAGAGAGAGAGAGTATGTGTATGTGTGTGAATGCGTGTGAACGAACACGTTTGTTCGAATGCGTGTGTAACATGTCAGGTACAGGTACTGAACCTTAAAAACAGTCAATATCTGCACAAGCCATAGAGCCCGGCCCCTAATACACAGTACCACCAGAGGTGAAAACAGGAGTGGACCAATGGAGGGAGAAACCCAAAAATAGCGAGTGATTGGTACAGCGGCGTAGGGCAGGGGGGGCCAACTGATCCTAGCAAAAAGTTGCCGTATCAGTGTCGCGTTGGAAAAAAAGCGAGGCATCTGTGGAAAAATGTTGCTGGGCCAAAAACAATCCCATTGTGATATCAGGAAGCAGTGGGGATCTGGCGAGTGCTGATAGGCCGGCAGGATGACTGCAGTCGGCAACACGACTCTGTGGGTGGGCTGCCCTTTTCTCCTCTGGAGCTGCCCTGGCTTACAGGGCTTGTCAAATGTATCTGCCTGTCACATATACACATACGCATGAACACACACACACACACACACACACACACACACACACACACACACACACACACACACAGGCACTGACACACACTCACACATCCATATGTCAGTGCACACGAAAACACAAATGCACACACGCACATGCACACACGCGCTTGCGCACGCACACTCTTTGATCATTCCACGCATTCGTCACCCAATTTGGTTTTCATTGGTTATCAATGGGGTGGCACGAGTGAAGACAGAAAGAGAGACAGAGAGAAAGAGAGACATGAAGAGGACTGAAAAAAGACAGAGAGAAAGAAAAACAGAACAAAAGAGAGGGACAGAAAGAAAGACAGAACCCACTCCCCCAAACACCCCTGTCCTGCCCTTTTCTGTATCAGTGGTTTTCTCATTATAAGCGGGCAGGGATCCATCCCCTACCAGGCTAAAGTGTGTATTCAACAACGCGTCTGGAAGACAATGATGGATATCGGCCCCCTCTCAGGAGTGCTCGCCGGCTGAAGGAGAATGACGGACACACACAAAAGCACGGGATGGGGAAGGAGCGGACGGAAGGATGCGAAAGCAAAGGCGGACAGGAAAAGGCCGGTGTATTCAGATTCACATTAGGGCCTGAAGAAGCGCCGTCCTCCGGTCTCCTCTGGGGTCAGCAGCAGACCAACACGTCTCGACCGATGCGGACGCGAGGACGTTAGAGATGATCGGTGCGCGGGCCAGTGGTCGTGACATCCATAAACAAGCAGCGGCTAATGTAAGACGATTAGAGTTGAGCCAGCGGCGGGAAGTGGTTAGCATCCAAGGGCCCACACTTAACCCAAAGAGACATCGGCAATCAATCTACACGGGACTGCTGGATCTCTTTCTCTCGCCGACTCTCTCTTTCTCTCCTTCCTTTTCTCTCTGGGTTTCTCTGAGTCTCTTGTGTGCGTGTCTGTGTGTGTGTGTACATGATTACATGTGCGTGCGTGTGCGCGTGTGTGTGTGTGTGTGTGTGTACAATGTGTGTGGTGTGTAAGACAGCGTGGTGCATTGGCAGGCTAACAATGAGATAAGGAACAGGCAGGGAAGCTAATGGCGGAAAAAAAAGGAAAATGGCCCAAATGAAGCATGGGAAATGGTGGGAAATGGGAGAGGGTTACGACGGAGGAGGAGGAGGAGGAGGAGGAGGAGGAGGAACAAGGAGAGATGGGAGAGATGGGAGAGATGGAGAGAATGAGAGAGTGAGAGAAGGGCCTACAGGCCTTTAGAGGCTGTCTGTGATAAGATAAGACATAGCGGCAAAGCTCACACGCACAAACATGTGAGTATGGAGGATGTATGTGTGTGTGAGTGTATTGTGTAGGATTTTGTGTATGTGCACATGATCAAATTAATGTGTGTGTGTGTGTGTTTGTGTGTGCATGTATGCGAGTCCTTTTCCATCCTTGATTGATGGCTGTCATCTGGATAGATTATTCGGTTACCGGAGAATGTGAAAGGCCTGCTACACTATCTCAGAGTAGAGAGATCACACACACACACACACACACACACACACACACACACACACACACACACACACACACACACACACCCATTAGGGATGCTGCATCTGCCCGTGCACTATTACACAGCCCCATCAGTACTGTGAAGAAGCGTTTCATGTAATTGTACGCGAAGCTCTGCGGCATTTGATTAAAACCCTGGAAGAGGTATTTGCAATCTATCTGTCCGTCTCTCTGTCCAGCCGGCTGTTGGGGAGACGGCATGTGTCCATTACTGAAACTACAAATCATCCAATTTGTCGATTCGGAGTTCATTTTATGGCGCGAAAATGTATCTCATCTCTCCGCCGGGAAGGGATTTTTTGTGACAGTGACTCAGCAAGCAGGGTGCAGGCAGTATAATTAGCAGCCATGCTAAGGCGTGCTTAGGCTAATGCTAGGCAGCTAACTCCCTGACCTACTTTACAAAGAGGATTTTCCTCACTGATCACTCTGCCCCTGGATCTGCCCGTCAGTGATAACTTTATACAGAATACATTTACTCAGACACAAACAAACCTGCATACACACACACACACACAGAATAACAGGCACATAGGCCCACATCAAATATATACACATGCATCATATGAGAGAGAGCGAGAGAGAGAGAGAGAGAGAGAGAGAGAGAGAGAGAGAGAGAGAGAGAGAGAGAGAGAGAGAGA
>JAOPJO010000001.1:8015838-8020838 GCA_027123675.1 Molva macrophthalma
TGTGTGTGTGTGTGTGTGTGTGTGTGTGTGTGTGTGTGTGTGTGTGTGTGTGTGTGTGTGTGTGTGTGTATGGTTGTATGGTTGTGTTTCTTTCTTTTTTCTCTGCATGTGTCCCCGTTTTAACTAGGAATTTGAACTTCCATTTCGGAAACCATCTTCGAGTAAACACAAGCACACATACACATGCACAGTACACACACACACATTCAACTTGAATTGCGAAATGCCCCTCCAGTAATTTAAGGTTCCGGACCCAATGGACATTCTTGGCAGTACACATTATTCTGTCTCTCTCTCACACACACACACACACACACACACACACACACACACACACACACACACACATAACATGATTGTTATTTTGAGAGGCTGAAAGTAAGCTGTGGTGCAGTGAATGCGGTGTGTTGTGTGTGTGGAAACCACCATCAGACCCTGGTGTGTTCAGACTGTTTGCTCTTTAAGTTCCTCCCAGATGAAGATTGCTTCATATCTGGCGCATTCCTCCGTCAACTTTCCCTTTAAAAACACCAGTCACTCACTTTGCAAACAGTCCCTTTTTTAATAGAAATGTAAAGAGCTAGCTCCCCGGTGATTTGACTGTGTTTGTACATTATTTATGCACAGTTGCATGTGCAATGCTTGTTTGTGTGTGTGTGTGTTTGTGTGTGTTTGTGTGTGTGTGTGTGTGTGTGTGTGTGTACATGTATTTGTGGCTGCACCCGTTTATGTGGCAATATATCTGTGGCACATTTTTTACACTTTTTTACAATATGCGTCGCAGTCGAAAGTTTGGAGAGTGTGTAGCTTTGCGCGCATTATACCGGCACTATGTGTGTGTTTGTCGACCTTAAAGTTAAGTTTTATCTGTTGTTTGCGTGTGTGTTGAGGCTGAGTGGATGTCTGCCAGGCTTAGGGCTTGGCTGAGATCAGGCCCTCAAACCAGTTTTTTCTGGTTATGTAGTGGAGAATTCTGTGGGTGGGACCAGGGACTCTTAAAGCTACAGTGTGTGTGTCTCTGTGTGTGGCTGTGTGTGTATGTGTATGTGTGCGCCTGCATGTGTGTGTGGACGTGTGTGTGTGTGTGTGTGTACATGTGCTGAACCACTGTGTGCGCTTGTTTCAAATTTGTCCATGCATCTACGTGTGGTTATTCTCTCGATACGGGTTTAAAATATTCACCATTTGCATGCGGTTAGTGCATCAATATGAGGCAGCTACACTACACCCTTCTTTGTGTTCACTGGTGTTCAACACGTGTGTGTGTGTGTGTGTGTGTGTGTGTGTGTGTGTGTGTGTGTGTATGTGTGTGTGTCTGATAGACACATGTACCAGTTCCTGTGTGTTTAAGCTCATGTGTGATTCTTGCTATATTTAGCAGAAGAAAACCGAGCTTCAGTTAACAGGGACATAAATACAGAGCGTATTGACACTAAATTAAATGCGCTTCAAATGGCAATGCATATTGCGGGCACATTTACATTGACGATTTTAGTTTGTTTGATTGTGTGTGTGTTTGTGTGTGTGTTTGTGTGCGAGAGCTTGTCTACACGTGTGAGATGTGCTGCTCTGCTAGTTCAACAAGTGGGCAGTATAAACAAGCAGCGAGCTCAGAGCTGACTGCTCAGCATGGGGTGTAATGAAGCAGGAAGTGAGGATATGGTTTCACTGTGTGTCTGTCTCTCTCATTTTCTCTCTCTGTCTCTCTCTCTCTGTCTCTCTCTCTCTCTCTCCCTCACTCTCTCTATCTTTCTCAAGCAACATATTTTTCTCTTTCTCTATGAATCATGTTACACCAGTAACACACACGCAAACAGTCTCTCTCTCTCTCACTCGTACACACACACTGAAAGAGGATTTTGCACGCAGCCGTAATTAGGTCAATAAAAAGCAGTTGAACGGTCTCTAGTATGAAACTTTAAGGGGGGGAGGGCGGGGAGGGGGTGGCTGCTATAGAGAAAATATATCTTTCTCCGTGGACATGACCACACTATTTATTATTGTAACGTTGAATTTTCCATTGGCCAGTACGATCATTTGTTGTTCTGTCGTGGGAGAGGTAAGGCAAAGTTAGATTTGGTCAGGCACTTCCTGTGTTCTAGTTGAGGGAATTTTCTCCCCCTGTGTGGTGACTCTATATAAACAGATGTATGTATTTCTATCTGTTTATCAGGAAGCCCTCGGGTCACGCTGACAAAGAGGTGATGGCCGCCACCGTCCTGACATCGCTGTCCACGTCTCCTCTGGTGCTCCACCCCACGTCCACCCCCACAGGTAACCATCCCCCTTCCCCTCCACCACGCCATCTCACTGACCTCCCCTCTTCCATCCCCCGCAGGTAACATGCACCTACAGGTAAGTCTCTACAAGTACCAAGCGTTACAGGCAACAAGCCCCTTAAAGTAACAAGCCCCTACAAGTTACAAATCCCTAGATGTTACAAGTTCCTAAAGTAGAAAGTCCCTAAATGTAACAAGTCCCATAAGTAACAAACCCCTACAAGTTACAAGCCCCTATATTAAAAAAAAATCCCTAAAGTAACAAGTCCCTAGATGTAACAAGTCCCTAGAAGTAACAATCCCCTACAAATCACAAGCCCCTTACTTCCAGTGAACCTCCAACATCCTGGGAAGGGAAAAAGGGTAGGTGAACGGTAGTTTTAGTGTTAAATGAGAAAGTGGATCAGTTCAGTCCTCAGAGTCCTGACACGGACCCAGATGGCTGCATTGGCCAGTGGTGGCTGGGGCCCTGCTGTGTGCCGATGGTATATAGCGATCAGTATTCACTGGCTGTTCGTCCTCCTCTCATCTCTCTATCCATACGTTCAGCCAGAGACACACACGGCGGCATGCCAGCTCCTTGGCCATGACCCTGTCACCATAGCGCCTGTTGCCGTCGCAGTCCCTGCTGTGGCTGCCGTCGCCATGCCAACTCCAACAGACGGGTTAAAGTCCTGCCTGCTATTTTTGGCGCGGTGTTATCGAAAGACGACATGGCCCTGTTTGTGTTTTTACTGAGGCAACCATATGTTGATTGAACCTCTTAAGACCAACGGCTCTATCTATTCGACACCACTTTGCCTACGGTGCTAGAAGTTAAATGAATCTACTGGGATACAGCCTATAGAGTGTAACTGCTGCTAGTTGTTGATCAGCAGGATGGCAGGATGGAATTAGGAACATATATATTTCTCAACTAATAAAAGCACAGAAGGCTGACCTGGCCTGTCTTTTGAAACAGAGAGGTTTTAACTCCCTGTTTAAACGTTGAGCAACAGAGCCCTTCCTCCCATCGGCATCACATACATTCCCTGAATGTAAAGCTGTTGTTTACATTTCTTATCTTTTTAGATTTTATCCCCCTTGCTTCTCATCGTGTTTCTGAAATGAAATCATCTCATCTCAGCGGGTCACACTTGAGGTCCCTGTAATGACGGACAATCATATATCATAATCCCCCCCCCCCTTGCTGAGCTATATGCACAGACCCACACTACGAGCTACACACTCCTAAGTACTACACACTCTTGACGTTAAGAAGGAAACACTTACAGGCCAATAGATTGATGTGTGTTAATCCCTGAGGCTCACGGGAAACCAGCTATGCGCACACATATTTTTTTTCTACTTTTCATTAGTGGTCAGTTTATATAGCAAACCCGATTAGGGTCTTACAGGATAGGTATTATCAGGGTCGGCGAGAAGATCACATTGAATGGAGAAGACTTTGGAGACCAGTGATGGAAGGGAGATATTGTGGAAGCGAGCTGATGAAAGGAAAGCTGGGTTGGCCTTGGACATGAAGCATAGAAGTTCTTAACCAGATAAGATAACTGGGGTCGAAGAAAGTTCAGTGTGATGTTTTTTATTGAATTAAGGAAGAAGATTATTAAGCCAGTTGCTGGTTTTATTGCAAAACATAAATGTGTTTTGTATCTCTTCCAGGACTATTCCCCCCCCCCCCTTTATTTCATGTTACAATTCCCTGTGGGTCTGTGATTTGTTAAAGATACAATGTTCTAATGAATATTAATGAGCAACGTGTGGCTGTCAGTGGTAAGGCTATATGTAAATCAAAATGCCAACATTCATATTTATGAGGGAACGACAAATCCGCTCAAATGAGGCGTGGGTTAGCAGGATGTCTGTAAAAACAGCTTCTAAAGAAGCCTTAATGGCTGATTAAAGTCATACAGATGGTACTGTTCCTGTTTTAAGCAACATCTTATTTGATGTTATTGTAAACATTGCACAGCCGTTACCAGAAAAACAAGAGATAATCAGTAAATTACGTACAAGGAAAAATTATGGCAAGAATTAAATAGAAAAATGTGGATGAAGCACAACATTTCAACATTTTATTTGGGAAAATATGCAGTGAGCATCTGCCTTTGCATAATTTTTTTTTTTTCAGAAGAAGATCTTACACACGATCATTTTGCAAAGTTTTGAACATTTTCCAGCTGCTCAACATTATTTCTCTCTTGATTCTTGCTCTACACGTATAATTACTGAGCAAGTCCAAATCTCTCCGTGCTTGCTCCTAAACCACAGTCAACCATGTGTGTATCTTCCAGCTGCAGTACCTGAGCCAGCCTGGAAGGAGGCGCTGTCTGCAAGCTACAGCAGCTCCACCAGCGGCAACTGGAGCTGGGACGCCAGCGACCAGTCGGTGCCTTCCACGCCGTCCCCTCCCCTCTCCAACGATGCCAACAAGAGCTTCTTGCTCTCCTCCCAGGGAGATGACGTCAACGAGGATGGGCCAGAAAGCACACACTTCCTGTTTGAGGACCCCATACCCCGGAAGCGAAAGGTAAAAATGATGGTTCAAAGAGGTATCTTCACCCTGTTGGGAAATATAGCCCTTAACAGCCCAACAGCTCAATAGATACCAAGTACTCTAACACGGTCAATTTGTGGAAATCACGTGTTTGAGACATTATTGATTAATTGACTGAAAATGTTACCCCCTTAATGTTTTCCCTTAAAGTGTTTCAAGTG
>JAOPJO010000001.1:8023338-8026375 GCA_027123675.1 Molva macrophthalma
CTCCCTGCCTCCCTCTCCCAGTGTCTCTCTGTATGAGTCTTTAGCAGACTGATATCAGGTTTCTATTTTTAAAGTCCTGCCGGTCTAATTTCTCTCTAATGTGGCGTAGTGTTGTGGCCTATGGTCCACCCCACTCTGAAACCCTTTTGAATATACAAATATTTACCCTCTCTGTAAACCCTATATGCACTCTCTATAAACCCTATAAATATGTCAACCTGAAACACTAGGAAACACTCTATGTATAAACCCTATATAAACTATGTATACATGTTTTTACTGGCTAAGTGATGGAGGCTGTAGACTCGTAACAGTTGCTGCTACAGAGTCCCGTGTGTATAACCCCAGGTCCTATGTTTCCTTCTGGGTTTCAGAACTCCATGAAGGTGATGTTCAAGTGCCTGTGGAAGAACTGTGAGAAGGTCCTGAGCACTTCCTCAGGGATCCAGAGACACGTCCGCACCATACACCTGGGGTAAGGGGTCCATAACGCCAGCCCCTGGGGCGGGGGGGGGGCTGCCCATGGGCGTGTGTAGGTGGGGTGGAGTTGGATTGGAAAGTGACATGAAAAGAAGTCCAACTTAATGTTCTTTTTAAACGCAAAGTTGTTATGTGTCTTCTGTGTAAACAATATGAACTGTATGATCAAATCTCCACAATATGATGGCGAAGGATTTATGTTGCATGCATTTAAAAGATGTCAGAAAGATTACTTAAAATTATTTCCTATTACAATATTTGTATAATCCTTAATGGTTTGCTTGATGAGTACTCTTGTGTTGATTGCTTCTCTGCTGTGGGTTGTGTGCTAAAAAGCAGTCAACACGTGTTTGTTTTATGTCTGGATAACGTTTATGTCATGTTATATCATTTTGTTTATTTTCTTAATTTGTGTTTAGTTATCTAAAACATGTGTTGAAAGATAATAAAGATGTGGTTTCTTAAAGCTAAGGTAGGCAATTTCGAGAAACCAGCCAGAGTAAAAAGTATAGGACCGAAAAAATCATACCACTCCCTTCTCACCTCCCTCCAAAGCCACACCCCAAAACATGTGACTAGCTTGCTTGCTTTAGCCATAGCTCTGCCTAGCCTTGTGGAAGACACCGGTCATGCGCAATGAGTGCATAGGCAGAGTGTGTGCAGGTAGATATGTAGGTATGTAGACAGACTAGTAGAGGCCATCCAATCATTTCATTGGGCCAAATTAAATGATTTGACTGCCTTATTACAGGTCTGCGACAGCCGCAGATACCAGATTTTTGTTTTTTGTCAGAGCATTTGATTTATTGATATTGATGTATAGAGAATTTCAACAAATATGAAAAAAAATGCTTCTATAATAAATTGCCTACCCTAGCTTTAAGCAGAAGATAGATGCCTGCAAATAGCGATCAGAGGAAGCTCTTACTGCCCCCTGCTGTCATAAATATAAAACAGCACAACCAAAACAATTTACCTTGTAATAAATAATACCATGTTCTGGGAGCAAAGTGCAAGGCATAGATACATAGACCATTGATTCAGATAAGCAATAGGCCTATAAAATGCTAATAGGAAGTGGTGTAAATCTATTTAAAGTAGCTACTTTTGTTTGTTGATAAATATTTTGCATTGATATTGGCTGTATCTGGTATTAAAGGGATCGGGAGGCAAGTCTAGTGGCTAAGGTGTTAGATTGCCAGCCAAAAGGTACTGGGTTCAATGCCCACTGTAGACATTATTGACCAAGAAGCCTGTTCCTGAACGTGACACGTATCTGTCTTAATGACTAGAGAGGGCATGGTATAACGATCATGCTGACGTGTAAATCCTTCCTGCAGGCAGATCAGCGATTCGGACTACAGCGACGGCGAGGAGGACTTCTATTACACGGAGATCGAGGTCAACATGGACAGCCTATCAGAGGGCTTGTCCAGCCTCACCCCCACCTCGCCCACCACGGCCGGCCCGCCGCCCATCTTCCCGCCCGCACTAGCCCACATCCCCCGCTCCGAGCACATCTGCGTGAAGGGGGTCCATGGCGATGCCCCCATCCTGCTCAGCCAATCGGCCCCCTCCACGCTCTGCCACATCCGCACTGACCACGCCTACCAGGTAGAAATGCGCACGTGGCATCGTATGTGATTTGCATCGCAATGCGCTTCGTTGTCTGATTGTTTTTTTTTTGTTCAATCAGACAACACAGTGTTATCACACCAGCAGTGTTATTTGCACACAGTGTTATCTGTGTTTATGAGTTTTAAGATTGTGGGGGAGGAACGACTCTTTTTTGGTATTAGCATTGTGATGTTATGAATCATCATCCACCAGTCTCTCAGAAACTAAAAGCAGTGAACAGACTCTTTTGTTCTACTTTCTATCTGCCCGCATGCTTCGGTAGTATAGACACACATACACATTCATTCAATATCCAAAAAAATAATTAAAATTTTTTGTTTTTTTAACCGCCTCTTTTGCTGATTCAAATTGTCCCTTCTACTCTTTTTCAACCTCGCTTTAATATCTATCTCTCTCTCATTTCACTCACCCCTCCCTATTGTCTAATCTCACCCCGGCCGTATGTGTGTGTCTCTACTTGTCTGCTTGTCATGTGTTTGTGTGTGTGTGTGTATGTTTGTGTGTGTGTGTCTGCTTGTGCCCCCTGTATGTGTGTCCCTATGTGTTTCCGTCCATGTGTGTATGTGTACGTGTCTCTGCGTCGTTATGACTGTCTGTATGTGTTACCGTCCATGTGTGTATGTGTATGCACATCTGTGTGTGTGTCTGTGTATGTGTCTGCGGTTCTGTTTGTGTGTATGTGTCGGCGTGTCCATCCATTCCTCCAGGCCACTGCCCCGGTCAGTGTCCCAGTGGCTTCAGAGCTGGCTGGCCCAGGCAGCAGCGCTGACACTGGGAACAGCACCAGTGTTTCATGGCTGCCCCCTCCCGTTGCTTTTAAAGGCCTGTTTCCGGTGAGTCCGGCTTTCTCTCTCTCTCTCTCTCTCTCTCTCTCTCTCTCTCTCTCTCTCTCTCTCTCTCTCTCTCTCTCTCTCTCTCT
>JAOPJO010000001.1:8104021-8115453 GCA_027123675.1 Molva macrophthalma
GTGTGTGTGTGTGTGTGTGTGTGTGTGTGTGTGTGTGTGTGTGTGTGTGTGTATGTGTGTGTGTGTGTGTGTGTGTTCTTTCTTTGATAAATGTCTTTCTTCCTCAGTTTTCCTCAGTTTGGCATGGGCCAGACAGAGAGTAGAAGCCTATATTAAATAGGACAGGACTTTGGCGATCAGCAGATTTCAAGGTTTATATGGCTTAGAAGCAAACCAGAAAGACACATAAACATTGCTTTATGTTCTGCATAGTGTACTCTGACATCTTCCAAAGGTACAGGTAAATAACCTTAATACACATACCTTGTAGAAGGAGTCCATGGACAGTAGGACAACCCAAGGGACATCCAGGGCCTCGATAATCTTTCTGGCCACCGTGGTCTTCCCTGATGCACTTCCTCCACACAGGCCTGAAGGAGAAAAAAAACATGTTCTTTACTGAGAACATTCGATACCTTTAAGGATATCCCATTCTTGAGGAATCCTATTGGATTACAGTAAGTAGCGACAGGTAGACAATCTGAAAAGCCCGTCAGGGCACAGGCACAGATTTCTCCCATTAAACTGACGTTTTGTTATATAAATTTGAAAATGGATGTTGCTATCCATTTGCAGCAGCTATGAATGTCTGGCCTGTTTCCGTCTACACACAGACACCACAAACCTGCTTGAAGACTATTGCCTTTTCATATCCAACAACTAAATGCATTTCTAAAAGGGTGTAGCCTTTTTAATTACCTGTTGATCAAGTCATCTCACTCAGGGTAAGGTAGGCACACCTTCATACCTTCCCTTAGACGATGCAGAGCCATTGTTGTGTATACATTATGGGGCGGACAATTGCTCCATTAGGGAAAACAAACGGAAACCTATAAAAACGACGAGGCCCAGTCACAGTCAGCTCACTCTGTGACTCAGGTCTCATGCGAGCGGCTCACCGATGACGAAGGCCTCCTTGGACTGGGCACCGTGCTCGTTGTACCAGGGGGGGCGTCCGGCCGTGTATATGGTCCGCTTGGAGGTGCGCAGCAGAGGGGGCTCCGACTTGCATTGGCTGGTGGTCCTTTTCCTCGGCGACAGGCCGGTGCTCACCACAGGGAGCAGCCGGTCCAGACCGGACCCTTCGCCGCCACCTCCGCTGCAATGCACATGAGTAAAGTACAGCCGTCTGTTGCAATTTCACTCCTTCTGAGGAGCTTTGATCAATACATTGGGAACACTTTATAATAACGTTGAGTCATGAGTCATTTACAAGCCTTTTTTTAATGATGAACTAATCCTTATCAAAACATTAATTTAGAAGCCTTTAGTTAATGATGAACTAATCATAAACAAAACATTAATATACATTTTAGATGATGTGCTATGTTAAAATGGCCCCTATTTTACCACCAAGTGTGATGTTTCAGGTGTCAAATACAGAAACATGAAGTCTACCTCTTATGTAACTGCTAGTAGGAACCCTCCTACATCAGAGTAAGGAAACCCCTCATTTGTCCCCACTATATGCAAAATATAATCCGACGGAATTGACTGTTATGAGTACAAACATGGTATTCGGGCTACCGGTAATTTCTTATAGTAGAAACCTAGTTGACACACAGCCGTTGGGTTACATGACAAGGTATTAAGGTTTTGCATTGATCGGCACTTAATGGCAAGTGCAAAACTGCTGTGTCAATGTATGTCTCCTTATTATAAATGAAAATGGCCCTTTGGCATTGACTTTTGCATGAATACAATGAATGATTAAATGAAAACGCCCAAGCAATCTATACATTAGAGAAGTGAACAATTCCGCATGGTGTTTTTTTTGCAATAGCCAGAAGTTTGCGATACTCAGGATAGAGTGTGTCTAATATTGTTAATAAGTGAATAGAGTAGTATAGATAGCATTACAATTCTGTAGACATTGACATGGCTTAGCATACAGAGCAGCAGAACACAAGAACACAGCACGTCTGGACTGTTGAGTAACCCATAGGCACACAACCTCCCGCCAAAGGACCCGCGCTGCTCCCCATACAGCGAGTTACAGCGCTCGGCCCGGAGGCCCGCGGCGACCGTGCACCTCCGCCGGCAGAAAACAAAACCGATTTAGTCAAACTGCACAGTAGTTAAGAGATTATACAAATCAACATACATGTTGGCTGATTGGCATGTTCTATCAACACCTACTGCATTAAGCCAGGGATCTGGTCCATTGACAACCTCGGAAAACACGAAGCCATTCTTAAGAGCAGGACAGTGAGGAGCGGAATACCAAATGTCTCTCTCTCCCTCGTTGTGTCTCAACAGTGAACACTAAACCGTAGCTCATACGCCTATGGAATTCCACAGCTCTGTGTCTAGCTGTGTGATTCCTCATCTCATTGGCCAATCAAGTCCCACAGGTGGAGTTCCAAGGGAGGGTCGAAGGTGAAATAAAAAGCAAAGAGACAGAGAGAGCTCCTATATTTTATGGCAAGGGCTTGGCTTTATAGAGAATGTGATACAGTACTATAGTACAGTGTAGCGCTAACCCTCTCTCTGGGTTATCAAAGTCAATCCATGTTAAAAGATAAGCACGAATGTGCATGTGAAGCCTGGCTGAACCATGCCTTTTTCCTGCAGGTGCAGCTACAGGACTGAGTGCACCACTACAAAGACTCTCGGCTGGGAAAGGACTTTTTTGAAAAAGAAAACAAAGAAGAGTATTTCAAAACAAAAGAATGAAAAGCCTTGATGATGAATGTGAAAACCATTTGCCATCTCCGTCCAGCAGATGCCGTTGTATAGAGTAAGTTAAAAGAAAATAATTGAATAGAGATGAATTCACTCTGTGGGCAACCCACGCTGTACCACACATGACTACCAAAGAAAACATTATTAACATTGTTGCTATGCTATGGAACTATGGTCATTGACACACAAAAATGTATTAGGTACAGATACTAACAGATATATCATCCACCTTATTATCTATTCTCTAATAAGCCAATGTAGTTTCTTTCTACTCCTGTCTTTCCACATTTTAAGGTAGAGCGACACTGGAGGACTTGAGCCTTAACATAGTCAAAAGAAAACTAGCAGAGATATGCCAATCACTACAAAACAGAAACAAAGTAAAATATATATTATAATAATAAGAAACCATGATGGTGCAAACATACAAAAATGTAAGCCACTTACCTGAGATTCCAACAGGCAGATATTCTAGCTCCTGAATAGGCTGGTAGAGTGTTCATAACTTGATACAACAGGCTTTCCACTGTAGAGTTTTATTTAAACTATTATTATTGCAAGTAAGCACACAGCATGTACACATACTCAGGCAAAACACAGCATGTACTACCCCTTATCCACTAGTAAAACTATTTAAAGACAGTCTTTGAAAGAGGGAGGAGAGAGAGAAGAAACATAACTATGCTTTGTTTTGGTTTCTATTCTGTCCATTCAGCACCGATGAGAGAGAGAGAGCGAGAGAGAGAGCGAGAGAGAGAGCGAGAGAGAGAGCGAGAGCAATAGCAAGAGATAGATAACTATAAACGGTGACCGGGAGGTTTGGAAACGAAACTGCTACGGGCTCGCCCTCTTTGCCTGTCCAGCCCTCCTCCTGGTAGACTAGCCAACAAATGTAAGAGGATAACCTATCCTCCAGATTATGTTCGTTAGGCGATATTAATAGCAGCAGGTTGGAGCTAGACCTTCCCACTCCAGGCACCAACACATGCACACACTTAAACACACAGAAATGCACCAAGCGTGGCTCCTCTGTCAGTGACGGTAAGAATATAGCCATGCAGTTAAAAAGAAAGCCAAAAAGCCCAGGGCTTCTGGGAAGATATGAAGAGTGAGTGAAAATGGAATAGGTAAAAAGTGGACAGAAGGAAAGCTAAAGGGAAAGGCAAGACACGATTCCCCAGTAGAGACTCACAATGTGCCTGACAGCAGCTTGGAAACATCCACATGCAGACAAACACTGCCACACACACGCAGAGTTCTGCCCCACCCTTGCTCAACACATACTGAGTGGGGAAATAAACAGCATGATGAAACTGAACACTGCCTCAACCTCTCCGTTAGCTGCGCACACATACACACACAAACACACTGACACCTGAGGGGCTAGACGGTACAGACGAAAAGACTATCGCCAGCCTCAGTTCTTAACTACAACAAAACCCATTGTGACGACCACAGTTTAGCTACCATGTCAACAAGGGTGCTAGTCGATTTGCTGAATTTCTGTTTCTGTCCTCAGTACATAGTAACTAAAACCATGTACTACCAACTTACTTCCAAGAAAAGCGGTGATCCTTTGCCCTGAATCCACAATCATGTGCAGAAAAAGATAAATGTGTAACCAATGTAAAGGTCATTAATACTTTTAAACCAACTTTTTGGCAAATAGTGTCATACTTAAGGATTGAAGTCCAAAGTGGATTGCAATGCTGATCTGATAAAGTTGAAAAAATAAGTGTTACATATTGTATCATGCAGATAAATGAGCAAACCAAATCGCAAACCACTTTGGCCAAAATGTGTAGTTATGTAAGTGAACATGTGCTGGGGTCAGTGCTACACTATATTAATTATATGGTAGACACCTTATTAAACAAACTGATCTTCAAAGAGCCAACAATATTAATCTAAATTATGTATTCATCATGTATGTTGTAGCCTCCACCATTTTAGTTGCGTTGCAAACTACACAGTTTGACAGTTTACACTACAGAATTATGTACAGACTACAGCAATGTTGTAACACCCTCTTGTGGCACAAAATGCATCACGGACAGCTAGATGAGTTATGTTAGTTTACCTCTGAAATACACCTCAATACTGAGCTTTGATGTAACTGACACGCGTTAGGATTAATGACATAACATTTACTTGACTTTATACATTAATTTAAGTGCAATATATTTCATGGCGTTAGGTCTAGAGTACTATAAGGGGATAATTCCTATCTTACAAGCAGAAAAACTGGTTACTCAACTTACAAGTGACCCGAAAATGCCCTGCTACTGCGTCTGTAAAAAACATGAGCTGATAATTATTGGATTGGTTCTGGGGAATTCTGACAGGAAATTAGATACAGCCCTACATTGTAACACTATCACAACATGCCAAATGTGTATTCCCTATTAAATACTGTCATAACCAAGCAAGAAAGACTGTACGCCCCATGTAGTAATCTCAAATGTTAACTAATCAGTAGATATACATGGGCCATGTATAGTATTGCCTACATGTTAACGTAACATGTAGACGTGCCTTCCATTACAAGCACTACACGATGCTCTTTGGCTGACTTGGTAGCACATTGGGAGATCGTGGTTCTATAAAAAAATGCCTCTGCGGGTACATGTGAAAATAAAAATCAAACCAAAACATTTCCCAGGTTAGGGGTAGCTACATTGGTAAAACGTGTTTACCTATTAGATACTGCCGAAGCTTTTTCTTCGGTCTCCATTTTTGAGACACTTCCTTCTCTGCAGACGGCAGACATTGTTGTTTCATTATTGACAATCAGCTGTTCAGAGGAGTTAACGCTAAAGCATCATGGGGCATGTAGTCATATTAAGTATTCGCATCGTTATAGCTAGTGGACCACCAATCCGATGTGGACTCCGGTTCCCAGGGCTCCCAGTGTTGTTTTTTTGGCTTTGTAAAACGAGTACAATATTCATAATCATATAAGGACCTGTTGTCGAGAGATACGACCTCGTGTAAATACATTGTTGTCATGTTTTATTTTTATGCTAGTTAATGTAATAAAGTTTAATCGTATAATGATTGTTTAACATGTTTTACATTAAGGGATTTCTGATAAAGTCGAAATTTAACTATTATTATTATTATTATTTATATATATTTATTTATGGGCTAACCCTATTTTATTTTGAATCATGAATATGTAGAGCAAAAAACAAAACAGACATTTAGTCAACAACATTTTATTAAGTAGTCGAGGGTTATTAATGCACATGAAATACAACATGTTTGGGGGAAATGTAAGCTTAGAATTAAAGGATGTGTGTTTTTCACCTCGATGTTAGATACTACACAACCTAATTTCTTATATGGAAACCTTAAATACAAACAGAAGATCATTAGTTTAATTTCACCTGTAACCTACATACCAATGGCAGTTAGTCTACAACATCTCTTTTAACTCATGTCTTTGAACTCAATATATATTTATATTTTAAATCAAACAATGTCTTACAATATGGGTGGATGCCATTTTCTACATTTAACATAGGCTGGCTTCTAAATGAGCTACGCTTGTTTAGAGTAAAAGGGAAAGTTCTGACTCTAAGGGGATCTAAAATATGTAACCAGTGTTGGAAAGATAACGTTGCTGACAAAGGGAAGACACTTGAGCCTGCAGTTTTCCCAGGTACAAAAGTCACACGACAGAGTCCAGGTAACTATAAAGCTCCAACAACACTCCTATTTCAAGCCTATTTCATGGGATAGTAAGTGCACTAAATACAGAAACAAACACGCATACATACCTCTTGTCCCATATTGAATATAAGGAATTGTCGATGTGTTTTCATTGTGTATATGGAGACAAAATGCAAGTGATGTGTATCCCATAATTGAAAAAAAGAACAATGTATGCCAACATATAGGCCTACATAGATGTTTGTGGACATATTTTTCTCAATATCTTTTTTTTTTCTTCAAATATATGTAAAAGCATTTTCAAAGCAAACAAACAGAAGCAGGAAAGTGAAAAAAAAGCCATACAATTTTTGAGAATACATACATCGATATCAAAATATCAGCAAGCCAACAAAACCAGCTAAATATGGTGTATTGCTGTACTCTCTAAACATGTTGCAGTTAGCTCATACTGCAGGATATGTGTTTTCCCCATAATAGGAAGACAAATAGTAAAGGGTGTGACAAAATAGAAAATATCCACTGATAAAAGCAGTGCTAAACTATCATATTGCAACACCAAAGCTTGTTAGGTAAACATTTTCAATGTGACATAGTCAATGAAACGAATAACAAGCAACTGATAAAATGATGTTTGTGCCACAGCTCAACACTCCTGGAGGAAGTGCTACCATTTCCTCACATCCAGTCATTGTAAAGGTGCTAACTCGCTTGCTAACACAGTTCTGTGTCCAAGTTATGGACACTTCAATCAGGGTCAGAGGACCATCAGTGCTTCTCTTAACTTCTCTTCTCCAGTAGTCCAAGCTGGATATATGGGGAACGTCCATCCTACTATAGACAGACACATGCATAATCCCCCCCCCCCCCCTTCCTGAATAAACCCCATTGGTGGATTCAAGCTGGCGGTATTCAGTAAAAAAAATGTATGTTTAAATGTAAAGTCTATGGTGTCACCACCTGGTGATATCACCTGGGATATACATACATGTTTCTAACATAAATCATGTTGCTTATTGTTATAGTTGGATGCAACACGATAATCATTTGTGATTATCGATTTGTAGTAAGATGACAATGTGGCAGGATGAACTAGTGGACTGCCTGAGCAGGACCAGATCTTTGCAGCAGTCCTTAAGGTAGAGTGGCAAGTAAAGCACCCATAATGCATCTCACTAGAAGGTTCTCACCCCCCCTCTTCCCATAATGCTAACCGAATGCTACCTAGGTAATATATACAATATAAAATAGACTTATAACTTGTCAATGAGCTCTCCTTTTTTAGTAAGCAAGCTATTATTTAATATGGACATACACAGTAAATAGAACTGTGGATTCAAGTATCTGCTTCAAAGTTTTTGAGTCAAAATAGCATATTCTGATTGCACTCAATAGGCTTTTCGATAAATTAAAGTCATTTAATAGAACTTAGATATTTTACATCTCTCAACTATCAACTGTTAGAGATCAGTTATGGCTTTGTATGTATGGTCACGTTGGATCAGATAACAACTACAAATAGTTGAACAGGCCTCTCATTACCAATCCAAATAAATGTTTTAAACTCTAGTTTAGATTTATAAGTGTAAGACAGCCTTTCTTCTGCACCTTACAGCCAATGCACTAGGTTGGATACTCTAGGAGTGCAAAAATACAAAAAAGGAAGCGGGTGGGGTTAAGGGTTAAAGTGCAAGAAAATCGTTTTTACCAACCAGGAATTGATTTATAATATACATAATATTTGAATATTTTGCAAATCGTTCTTTTGTCTCATAAAATATTATGAACCTCAACCACTCTACAAAAGATAATAGCAACTCTTTGATTTAAGCAAAAGGACAAGTAGCCAAGGGCATTAAGCCGCACATAAAATGGTGGCATCTCATTTGATTGTGCTGCAATGGTGCAACAGGCCTTTCTCATGATTGCTCCTCCTATCTGTATTTCTATTTCCAACCACTCTTGGACCATAAACATACAAGTTATATTAGGTATAGTCAGTCAAATAATATATTAATGTAATTTGAACATACTCTAATGCCGCAAGCCTTGCCGGGGGACATCTTTAACGTTTTTACTTCATCCTCCAGAACCATGAAACGAAGCTAGAAACTCATCGTCATCACTGTAACGCCGGGTATCATTCACGTTGTGAGTTAAAATGTCATTCCAAACATGTATGTCATTAAAGTGAAATAAAATCAGACAAACCGAAAAAGAAAGCATAGCAACATAGGTAGATTAGATGATTAACAACTCACAACAGGCTTACATTTAACTTGACATTTGGTTGTTAGAAATCATAAGAAGTAAAACGCAAAAGCTAAAATAATGGGAAGAAGCTCCAAGTAAAACAAGATCAATACAACATTGCACTGAGCACACACGAGAATTAATTCAGATTGCTTATGATCTAATTTGACCTGTTGGCTTCGAAAAAGGATAGATGGCATCATTGCTTTGAGTATATAGATATATAAGTATAGATATTGTTTTATGTACACTACAGTATATCTGGACAAAGGGGAAAACACTATGAGTAAATGATCTCACCATGCTAATAGAATATCCTTTTAAAAATCTCTCAAACACAACAACCTAAAGACCTGTAGATAGAATTACACTCACTTCATTTGGAACACTATTTTAGTAAAAAAAGAAAGAAAGAAAAAAACTATTCATGTAGAAATTAGTAATTTGTCATTGATTACAATCAACATTGGTTGTGAGTAGAACAAATTAAACATGTCCCTTTGAATGGAGGTTGGAAATGGAATGGATAAACAAAAGAAAACACTATGGTTAAGTTTGTTTATACTATAGTAACTGTTTAAAACTAATTCTTAGTCCCAATGTAATGATTTACTCCTTGTTGGTTGATCTAGTGTTCTTCTCTGTGCCAAGTCCTTGTGGCATTCGCAGGGTCTTTAAAATTCCTGTTAAAGTATAAACGGTCGGCAATCCGCTTAAAAAGCAGTACTACTCTAAGGAAAGCCTTTTGGATTTACCCCGTTTGGTGGCGTAACCATTGGCTTGTCTGTTGTCCAGTGGACTCTCACTGTCTGTCGGGCTCGGCGTGTGGGTGAGGGTGTGTGTAACGTCCAGGGAAGGGCTCAGCATGGAGTTTGGAGTGGTACTACTCAGTGGCGTTGGAGGAGTCTTTGCTTCGCCTGGCTCGGCCACAGGAGGGCGCTCTTTGGGCTTGCGACCTCTTTTCTTCCCCGGGGCGGCGCCGTTTTTCATCTCTGCTTTGACATTGTCACTGTTTTCCAGCACTTTAGCCTTGCTGCTGCTGCTGCTGCTGGAGACCACATGGCTGGCCGCGGCTCGGAACCAGTTCTGAGGCCAAACCGAAATCAAACACACTGTTAGGTGATGTTGAAGGAGTGTGAAGTAGCACGCGTTTAATAATAGACACAACATATTAACACTTTATCTTCGTACCATATTTCACAACCGCTATATCTGGAGGTGTTACAAGCAAAAGTCAACTGTGTTGAAATGTTTTACTAACAACTGAGCAATATCATTCAGTATAACATTGGATTGAGCTGAGGAGCTAACCGCCTCCAACTGTAGAGTTAATAAACACAGCAGGAGTCAATGAGTTGTGAGCCCACCTGTGAGTGTGTCTTGCTGATGTGGTATTTGACACCACTCTCTGAGCTGAACTCCTTCTGACAGATTAGACAGGTATACTTGCCCATTTCACCACCTCCCTGCAATATACACACAGGATTTGTCAGGAAAAGCAATAATAATATTTTCTGGAAAATTATGTTCTCAAATGATCTCTAATGCTGAATCAAGTGTCATCAATCATAACAAAGGATTCCGGATTTTGAAGGTGGAAAACATATTTGCGTGACCTGGCATGGCTGCTTGGGGAACATAATTCAGAATAAACTGCCAAGATATTTTACAGCTCAGCATATTCGTATTCTGTGGAGAAATATGATTTCAACCAAATCTAGTTAGAAAAGGTTGGTATAAGAAGGGTTTTAAGAGCTTTACCTTTGGGTATATTTGGTTCATAAAGAACTACAGCTTCTGTGACCTTTATTGAGCCTGTATGGGGTCCCCTCACCTTCAACCCTAAGCTCTCGCTATTTTTCACCCTTATCGAGCCAAAGGAAAAAGTATTCATGCATTTTTGGCTGTCTGTGTGACATTGTACCAAAGCCATATTTTTCTGTGTGATCTTTTTGCCCTGCCTTTTATCTTCCTTTTAAAAGAAAAAAACAAGGATTTTGCCAAGGGAAATATGCACAACAAGCAATATCTGTATTACCAACAACAACACAGCTATTGCAAACACACATACATGCGCACACACAATTCGATATGCATATCGATACATGAGCTCCGATACGATACAGCAACGATACATTTTGTTAGAATTTTTAGTTTTTATGGTTGATTCGGTGTGATTCGACTTGAAAATCGATGCGTTTCAGTTCGATGCGTTTCAGTTCGATGCGATTCGATACTTATATTTCTTGGATTGTTAATTTCAGACAGAGTACTGAGTACTCACCTTTGGGTACTTACCATAGTGCTGATACTGAACACCACATTAGATGTAAAACTAAATGTAAGTTACGTAATTAACTTTGATCGATGTACATAATTTGTACTTTTGTACTATATCATTTGTATGTTTGCAACAGTGTCTCATTAAGCCCATATGGGCTGGGCACCTATAAAGTCTGCAGGACACTTGAATATCAATTGATTTATTTTATTTTTATCAATCAAAGTAAAGTAAAGGCAAAGTATATAATCATTAATAATCTTCTGTCTTATTCAGGGTATCTCTGACTTCCTGAATTATTAACAATAGCCCAGATGTGGGCTCTAAGGTCAAGAGGTCAAAGTGTACGTGTCTGGTTAACCCGGCTCCCCCAACACTTTTTATGCACAATCGAGCACTTCTGTTTGCCAACATGTTACCCTACTCCCCCCACACACACACACACACACACACACACACACACACACACACACACACACACACACACACACACACACAC
>JAOPJO010000001.1:8115553-8126247 GCA_027123675.1 Molva macrophthalma
ACACACACACACACAGGGTCACATACACACACACACATAAGGTCACCCACACCACACACACACACACACACACACACATACGCACACACACACATTGATTCGCCGAAATTACATTTTGGCAATACAAAAATATGGTAATCTATACTTGAAATTGTTTTTCATCTGACAATCATCCATTGTCCAATCCTTGCCATTATTTTGCCTGTTTAATAGTCAGATATCTAGTCTCTGTAAATGGACAGCAATGGACTGTAATGGAAATGATCAAGCATTTATTGTTATGGAGACTGATTAGAGATGTTTTATGTTCATACCTGGATGCAGTTTGCTAGATGGGCTTTGAGTCCTGACACACTGGAGTACACTGCTTCACAACTCTAATCCCCCCAAAAAAGAAGGTATCAATAAACAAACAAACAACAATAAATCCAGAAACCCTTTCCTGAACCTTGCTCATATTACTTAGGTAACTTAGGTAATTAGGTGCTTTCAATCAAAGGAATTCAGATACAGGTCATTTATTAATAACACTTGCTCAAGGAAGCCTACAGGTAGACTGCTGACATAAGGGTTTGAACCCAAAAGCTTTTCGGCTGGGAGTCAAACACCCTAACAACTAGAGTTAATCAATTAATTTAATCAATTGTCAAACAGTTTATGGATCATGAATTGGCTAATTAATCTGCTGCTGCCACAGTGAACACTATCCGTTTCTTACTCCATTGCTGCAGCTGATGAAGCCCTTCTCCTTGACTTCATTCTTCCACGTCTCCAGCAGCTCAGAGCTGAAGTTGGGGAGGCCTGGGCGGGTGTAGTTTAGCTAAAGGAGCAGCAACAAAACAACAAAACATTAGTTTAAAGTTGCTGGGCGGTGCTGTGAATCAGAGAAAGAAAAGTTCAAGAGAAGAGTAAGAAAAAAGTAGAGTGGAATGTGTCGGTTGATATCAAACACACAGAAAACTTTTTTATACATTTTTGTTTGTGTTTGAATGTGATTTCTTTCATGTCCAGGCCGGCTTTGATGCACTCCATCCTCTGTGTGTTGTGCGTGTCAGAGTGCGTCAGTGCGTGCTTGTGTTTCTGTGATGCTTGTTTTGATGTTCAAACGGCGGCCAGGTGGCTGCTGGTCCTTTAAATGTTGTCCTCCAGCGGTTTGCAGCGGCGGTGAGCGTCTATAATGTTCCTTGTGGGCATTGTGGTCTGTGACATCTGCACGGGCCCCACTCACCCGCTTGCTGTCGGGCACCAGGTCGTCCTTGATGCGGCGCTTGGTGCCCCAGTCCCTGGCCAGCTCATCCTCTGCGATCTCCTGCAGATGGAAGACCGCCACCTGGGCGGACCGGCGCCGCACTCTGCCGCTGGGCGTCCGATCAAAGTCCTCCCCCAGGCTCTCGCTCGGCGCCACTTCCTGTGCTCTGTCCGGCTCCTTCTCTCTGGCACCCCTCTCCCGGGGCTGCTCGCCGTCCCTGGGCCCCCACTCCTCCTTGTGCCGAGCGGGGGCTGCTTTCTCCTGCCACTCCTTCCGCTCACCCTGCTCCTTCCGGCCCGCGGGAGGGGTCTCCTCAGAGATCACCTGGAGGACAGACACATAAACACAACGTCCTAGTTCATCTACTGGGCTCATCACAACACAGTAAATAATTATTGTGGTTTTTTTTACACCATGATATGAAAAGTGAATTTTTCCCCTTGCCAGAAGAAATACACATTATTCACTTAAATGCCAACACATATAAAACATATTTTATTCGATGCTGGCAGGCTTAACATATCCATCATAAGTTGTTTCCCCTCTCCCTCGTATAACACACTGCTGGCTCACCTGTTTTGTCACTTTTGCATGACACATTAAATCCCAGAATGATTGTGCCCAAGTTTCTTCCCACGCTCATTACCTGTTTCACTTGATAACATGTCATATTACAGAAGGGAGCAGGATAAGTGGTTAGTGCTCAGACTCCCAGACAAAAGTACCTGTGGGGATCCTTGAGTAAGATGCCTAAGCCCTATCTGCTCATTAATGTAAATCGCTTTGGAGGAAAGTGAAATAACCACAAATAGATGCAAAATGTTTCACTTGATAAAATATTCAGATTGACGTAGTCATATTACAGACTTGAGATGAGGTCTGAATAACGTTATATGGGGCGTTGAAGGTAGGGTAGGCAATTTATTTTAGAAGCATGTTTTGCCATATTTGCAATTGCAATCAATAACCGAATGCTCTGACAAAATAAGAAATAATCCAGTATCCGTGGCCGCTCATTGCGCATGACTGGAGTCTTCGACAAGCTAGGCAGACCTACTGCTAAAGCTAGCGAACTGGTCATGTGGGGAGTGGCTTTGGAGGGAGGCCTGAAGTGAGGGGTGGTATTCTTTCGGCTGTATACTTTCATAATCTAGCTCATTTTGACTGGTTTATCCAAATTGCGTACCTTACCTTTAAGTATGTGGTACTAAACATGAAACTTTAATGCTGAAGACCTTGCGTCACAACGCCTCCGTCTTACCCTCTCTTTGCCTGTGTTGTTGTTGGTGTCGGTGGTGCTGTCGTCGTTGTTGTTATTGTTGTGGCTGTTTGTAGCAGCGGCGGGTGGGTGTTCGGTGCGTATGTGGTAGTCCCTGCCGGCTTTGGAGCGGTAGGTCTTCCCACAGTGCTGGCACAGGAACACAGGCTTCTGGTCCTCCAAGAGGTCCCGCCCGCAGCGCTTCTGGTGGTACTGGTAACCCATCAGACTGGAGAAGTGTGCCGAGCAGCCCTGTCGTGTTGTTATGGTGTGTGTGTGTGTGTATGTGTGTGTGTGTGTGTGTGTGTGTGTGTGTGTGTGTGTGTGAGACAGAAATCAAGACGACAGATGAAAATACACTTTAGACAGGAATCTGGGTAAGTGGAGCACGGCATGGTTTTTAATGGAGCACAATTGTCATCATATCAAGTCGACAGTTTTTTTTGCAGTTGGTGTTAAAATCCTAGACAAGCGGCATGGCAGCCGAGGAAAGGTGAGTATTCTGCCGCTGCCTACTCCTCTCTCTCTCTTCTTTCTCACACTGCGGTGTAATCATAGAAAGCAGAATGTTGATGTGGGTTTTGGCAAGATGACAAGCAAAAGGTTGAAAGGGAAATGGAAAGGGTGATGTGTGGAATGGAGGGACTGAGACAAGAGGGCAGGGGGAGGAGCTGAAGAAAGACTAGGGAAACGCTGGAATGACGGAACAGGAAAACCGAAGGAGTGAAAAAGCAGATTAATGGAAAAAGGGCAGGAAAATAGTGGACGAGTGCGTGATGAGAGAGTCAGAGAGAGAGAGAGAGAGAGAGAGAGGGGGATTAGAGCAGGATGAAGTGTGCATACCTCACTAGGACACTTGATTCGCCCCATCTGTTTGAGCACTCGCCGCAGCCTCTCTCTCTCCTCTTGCTCGTCCCTCGTCTGGCCTTCGCTCCCCGAGGGCTAGGAGAGGAGGACAAACACAGCGTCGCACAAGCTAATTCCATTATAACACACACCCCCTCCCTCCTGACTTAGAAACAGAGAGAACGGGGGTAAAATATAAAACAAAGTGAGGAGCTCAATGTGTTTTCCATCACATGCAGCTCCCACCGAGCTCATGATCATTAAGTGGTTTCATGGCGAGGCAGTTACTCAAGGCATGTTTATGACAACTGTCAAACTCATGTTTTCACTGGGCTGTCGGTTAGGTGCCAAACCCCAGCCGAGTGCAGAACAGCAGATGGCAGGCACGGCTGCCAGGCAGAAGAAGAAAAGAGACACAGAGAGAGCAGAGGAATGCAGGGAAGAACGGGGGAACGTTGACTATCACTTCAGGTATTTTTATGTAATCTGTTATCGCACTGCACAGGATTTTTTTTTGATCCTCGAGTACTGTTGAGGTAAGACGGGAGCTTTAGCGGAATAAATCTGTAGTGAAAAGGAAAAGGGTGTCATACTCTCTTGCCTTCGGGCAAGAAAACACACACACACACGCACACAACACACACGCACACACACACGCACACACACACACACACACACACACACACGCACACACACAGACATTCGCTTCCCTGCTTTGATTTATCTTGGCAGGTGAAAAACACATGGAACTGCATCGGCATGTACTTGTAATGCCTCCATCAGAGGAAAACAGGAGACACACAGGGGAGAGACACAGACGCAATCACAGAGACGATATAAAATAGGGGGAGGTGGTAGTAAGGGAACAGTACTTGTTATCAGCTATACTTACTTATCAACTATACTCAAAAATACTATTGTAGTGCTGTTTGTACAACTGATGATAGTCTCACAAATATGAATTTAGATTGATGTTCTAAAGTCAGATGGCAGACAAGGTCAAATGTGGGTGAACGGGGTGTTTCACTTTCTTCCGCTTAATATTTGTTTCGACCAATCATGTTGCTGGAGGCAGGGATCTGTAACACGTAATTTACTAACAGCGATCATAATCTCGGCCAGCAATAGTATAAATTTCCCCATGGGAAGGCCAACTAAAACATCCTGTCCGGACACCAACGTACTTAGACAAAGTGTCTGTAAAGGTTTAAAATTACACGTTGTAAACTGGCCATTGTAGAAATACACTTATTACAATCCACTTCTGAAAGCATCATCCACTCGCGCAAATGAGTTTCTCTTTGGTAGAATATCTCGAAACAGGAAACAAGGCATAACCCCACCCCGTTCAGTTTGTGGTTTCTGTCCCAGGCTCTGTGCTTTCTCCCCCCAGAAGTTATGCTATAACATGGTAGGACTGCTGGATCCCAGATAACACTTATGGATATCTGAACTCAATAACATCTTAGGGTGTATGGAAGGTGAAATGATGATCCGGCTGAGGTCAAGCTGTTCAGAAATCAATGTTTTAAATCGGAAAGAGCTGTGGTAGCCTTGGCCCAGGGCCAGGTGTTCTCTCAGTTCTTTCCCCCACCGTCTCTTACCAACTCTACTCTGCTTTGCTTCCCTCCAATTGGCTAAATAAAGACATAAGTCACAATTAGTGAGTGCATCTCCTGGTCTCTTGGCAAAACTAAACAAAGCCAGAGGGTTTCTAGCACTGTTGGTCTGGACGGCTGCCAGTCATTAAGGTCATCGCACAACAGTGTCCAAGCTTAAGACAAATGACTGCCCTTAAGAGTTATCACTTGGTCGACACAGAAGGCTCAAATTATTGATTCACTTAATGATGCATATTAAACCAATCATGAATCAAATGATCATTTGTCAAATATAAAGAAGAACAAACCAAATGAGCATCATGCGACGACATGGATACATGTAGGAGAACAAGCCAAACAAAAAAAGGGGGACGAGGACATACCTCGGGCCCCTCGGTTTAGCGCACGTACGTTCATCAATCTTTCATGGCAGTTTTTAAAAGGGCCTCTGTGAATTATTCAGACAACTTCATAGGAGTGGCACTCCTCTAATGTAAGCGTGTCATGATAATATCTAAATGAAGCTCGCTGCTGTCAGGAGTTAAGACAGCTGCGGAGCGTAATATGAGCGCGTCAGGGGGCCGTAACATCAATCCTCTATTCAGCAGCGTGATGATCACAGCCCCCCCCCCCCATGAATTACCCCGAAGAAAAGACCATTGTAATAAGTCATGCACGAAGGCAGGTGTGTTTGCACAGGAAAACAATGACCGACTATGCAACAGGGTGCAGTGCAACGTTCACCACCACATCCGGCCTGGTCTGAACGGTGAAACTGGTGACATGCTTACGTTGGGTTTCTACACATGATACCAGCAGTGGAAGTCAAACCTCCCTCCCCATGTACCAGCACTTAATTTGCTGTTCACTGACAGATGACAACTGTGGTCAGTGGGTCATTAGGCCAGCGGTGTTAAACACTAGATCTATGTATGTGTGGGTGTGCGTGTGTGTGTGTGTGTGTGTGTGCATACCTTGGTACTGTGTTCAGCCATGGTGTGGTAGTTGAGGCCGGCTTTGGATCTAAACTGCTTGTGACACTGCTGGCACTTCAGGGCATCCTGGAGCTGGGGGGGGAAGAGGTGGAACAGAGGATCCAATGACACGACTGAGGGGGAAACGAATGTGCCCAGACCGTGGGCTGCACCGACGGTTACTCCATGCTGGCCCTGGCAATACAACAGAACTGTGTAACCGGATAATGGATTTTACACAACCAGGAAAAATACAATTTAATACACTATGTACTTTTGTAATATGCTATGTTATATACTATTGTTCCGCGTACAGCTTTACTTCACAGTATTGATGTGGGAACAGGTCCTTTTTTTTTGTCACGTTCAGTGACCCTGTGGTAATGTAGTGATTTTTTCACTACTTAATGACTGAACTGTCACTTTAATAGAGTCACATTGGCTCCTGCGCCAAGGAGCCATAAAAATGACTGGGGGGATCATCTCACAGAGCTGAGAGCCTGCTCAGCTAAAGTGCTTCCCAGTGGAAAATTATTATTCTGCTTGGTCCTGGTTCTTTTTTTTTTACTGATACCTGCCCTTTTATACGCAAATACAATAGAGAAATGTACAAAATGAAACCTGCTCACTTGCATTTGCCACACATAATGAACACAGCAAAGATATCCAAGTGAGCCAAAACAACGCGTAGACAATATTCAAACTACGAGTATTGCCTTTTACAACCTTCCAATCAATAACCTCGATGTCCTCAGCTCCCCGGCACCCTGCAGGGGGAGCGTTTGGAAACACTTCTAATAGCATTGCAATCGTCTCTAGCGGGTTAATACAACATCAGGTCGACGTTTGTGGGGGAGCAGGCTTTTATTTCCCAGCTCACAATTAGGACAAGGAACAATGGAGCCAAGTTGCACTATTCTTACCTATGCCAAATGGGTTATACTAGCAGAGAGATATTCATTCCTAGTTGGGTGTTGACAAGTGTACAACATGAGTGATAAAGTCTTGGCCATGCCGGGGGTTTCTCTGACAAAGGCGTCTGTTGTATTGTATGGAGTCATCGCGGAACTCTCTGTTAATGTAACTGCTAGCATGCGGCGCATTTAGGGATTGCGCTGAGGCGGAGGTCAGATCAGTTTACGTGCTTGTCAGTTGTTAGAGTTGACTCAAATAAAAGACACATGTACCGTTTAAGTAGACGATCTCAGAAACAGTGGAGAACATAAGGAAGTGTCCCTATGTTCCACAAACGTGTCCACAAACATAGGGGTATGTTTGTGGAGTGTTGCCAGAACAAATATTTTGGGTGATTATTTGGAATTTAACTTCAAAAGCCAAACAACTATACAAACCGTTTTGGCTTCCTCCCTATGCGCAAAGCAGAAACTACTGCAGATTACCAAGCTAGCTAGTAGCTACTCATTACTATAACACTATAACATTGCAGAGCTTGTTGATGGATGATGGACATCAACCCACAGAATTATTGCAAAAGTCGACACACGCAGATTTGTCACGTTATGAACTTGTAATGAACAATATGAGGGGTCGTAATCGAAGATTTGCGGTTGTACAGCATTACTTTAATAAAATATAACTATAAGCATATTAATCTTATTTATGATTTCCTTAAATGGAAGTGACTTCAAGTTCAGAATTCAGAAATTCAGGTGTGAATATTTTATGAGGACATGCAGAAATAATTACCTTCATATATTTGTAAAACAGAAAACCAAGCCACCTAGAGAACACATAACCGATTCTGTCTCCAGCTGACAAGCCAACATGTTAATCAATGTAGCCGATATGGTACACCATGACACCACTGTCATGCCACACTGTTTTACTGTGCTACATGAATATGAGATTTGCACTCTGTTCCTTCTTAAACAGCATATGACTCATTACACAGCATTCACTAGCCCCTCCTTGCGGTCCTGCTTTTCTTTTAGCCTTGGCAGAGAGCCGTGACCTTCCACTGACCTTCTGGCAGATCTCCATGTGTTTCTTGAGGCCAGCGACCGTCTTCCGGGTGACAATGGAGCAGTTGGGACACACGACCTCACCTCGCTCCGAGATAGAATGCTGCCATTGTGTATCGTAAGGAGGCCCTGGAGAGGCAAGCATGAAGATCATCACTCAGTGTATTTTTGGGGGGCATTTTATGGCTCTTAGGTATCTCTAGGAGATGACTCCACCGGAGACATGTTGGTGAGACTGTGAAATTCGTCGTTCACGGGTGACTACTATATGGACTATCTAGTCCCTTTATGAGCTGCTCGGCTTCAATAAAAAAACACTTTAACGCTTTTAAAGCACAGACCATCTCCTTTTGGAGGGTTGTCTGCCACATAGATTGTGCTATATTGCTCAATAATCCAGTTTGCCTGACACCATGGTTTCCAAATAGCCCATCAACAACTTGACAACCTGTCAATTGTGAATTATGTTGCCCTATGGCCTGTTGGTGTCACAAACACTGCTGCGGCGGAAAATCAAGATGGAAAACAGAGAGAAAAAAATTGAAATCAATGGAGCATCCATAATGAATCTGACAGTGTTCTATGTTATGTGTTACTTCATGTGTCATTAAAATTGGGTATAGTTTTGTAAAGAGATTAAAGTCGCAATGTGTATCATTTCAACTAGCTTGTAGCTTAAAATTACATGGACTTATCTGTAGTCCATGCTGGTTGATAGTAATTTCAATTATGTTATCAATAAAAGCACATCCTATAACTGATATACTATACAAATAAAAAATGCTGGCCGGCCCGTACCTCTCCCTTTTTTTTTTACAAGAATCCTACTATAAACCCCTCCCAATCTTCCCACCCAGCCAGCCTGAGTTGCACGGCCAGTTAGAGTGGACAGAACACTGTTATTTCGTTAAGTCCCCTTCCTACTAACTGGGAGTGTCTCAGTCTTACACATTGTAACTTTAAATCAGTTTTTCATGAAGAAATGCAAGATGTGTTTTACCAGAGGCAGCTGGAGCCGGGTCTTTCTTGGGGGGCTGACTGTGATTGGGTCTCCTCTGGGGTTCCTCACTGAAGCCACTCCCCTCTGGTCTCTTCCCCCGGCCTGCCTTCAGCTTCTCCTCCACCTTGGTCATACCTACACACACACACACAGACACACAAAAACACACACACACACACAAAAACACACACACACACACACACACACACACACACACACCCACACACACATGGAAAGTGACCAAATAGGGATGAGTTTAGTTATTAATAATGAATGAAAACAACATTGAAAAAATGAACAAAAGCAATAGATAAAATTGCACTGGGTTAAAGTAGTTCTGCCATAAATAAAGAGGGAGAGATGGAGAGAGGGAGAGAGGGAGAGGGCGAGGGAGAGGGAGAGATTTGAGGCCATAAGTGCAGGACTCAATACGTTTTTAATGATGCTGACATACAGAGAGACAGAGGAAGAGAGAAGGGTGATTCACTCATCCATTAAGCAGTATATGAAACCCCTCTGAAGTTGGCATAATAAAAGGCAGAGCCATTGGTCAGAATTTCATCATAAGAAGAAGAATATTATTTTTACTACTAGTAAACTCCTTTTGGCTTCTCAATATATTCAGCAGTCAATTAATTATAGAAGAGACCCACAAAGACCCACAAAGGTGCATCAAATTGCACCAATTTGTCCTTTGTTTGTTCAAATGTATTTTTACACTTGACTTACCTTTCAGTCCAAACGTTCCAGAGATGGAGGGCTGCTCTCCGGTGAACTTCTTGGGTGTTTTCTGTTTCCGTCCTGGCTCGAAAGGAGAACAAAGAGCAAGGGATGGTCAAACACACACCGTACCACCGTGTCAACCCGCAGTCCACACAAGTGTTGGAGCCTAGCGGTGGAGCGTGCTTCATTATCTTACTATGCTTCATCCGTTCGGGGTCTTCGTCGGGGAAGGGGGGGGGCAGGCTGCCTCCCTCGCTCTCGCTGCCCCCGGCGTCGGACGAGGTGCTCTGGGACCGCTCTGACTGGTGGGACTGGGGCTGGAGGACCAGTTGGGGCAGGTGGACGACCGGCTGGGGAGCCTGGCTGTGAACGTGGGGCTTCTTCTCACTCCTGTGCGGGGGCAGCTCGCCGTTGTGAGAGGGCGTGGACGCTTCGTGGGTCTTTTTCACTTTGAAGAACACTGGGGAGGGGGGGCTGTTTTCCATGGGCCTGGATATGAACCGACACAGGGAGGAAGGTTGACATCATTAGATATATGCATGAGGGAATGATAGTGTAGAGGCAAGGGTGTTCGACTCCCAGCCGAATGGTACTGGCTTTGATCCCCGATGTCAGTAGTCTAACTGTCGGCAACCTTGAGCAAGATGTCTAAGCCTACCTGTGGGCAAGCTTGAGCAAGATGTCTAAGCCCCTACCTGCTCCTTAATGACAGAATTCTCAGAATTCACTCTAAGATCTGGATTCAGTGTCAGATCTACACCAGGATTACCTCTTCTTGGCATTGGCCTTGAAAGGGGTCTTCTGTAGCTTGGGCTGCTCCCCCTTGGGTTCCACGCTAACCCTGTCTGGATGGTTCCACAGCGTGTGTTTCTGCAGGCGCACCTTTGTGGCGAACACTGCCTCGCAATAGGGACAGCTGTGGCTCATCTTCTCTGATAGAGTGGCCTGGCACAAACACAAAGAGAGAGAAATAGAGAGAGAGAAATAGAGAGAGAGAGAGAGAGAGAGAGAGGGAGAGAGAGAGAGAGAGAGAGAGAGAGAGAGAGAGAGAGAGAGAGAGA
>JAOPJO010000001.1:8143329-8153721 GCA_027123675.1 Molva macrophthalma
GTGTGTGTGTGTGTGTGTGTGTGTGTGTGTGTGTGTGTGTGTGTGTGTGTGTGTGTGTGTGTGTGTGTGTGCGTTCGGGCGTGTGCACGCGCACGTGTGTTTGCATGTGTCACCTAAGATTCGAGATTCATATATTTGCCCATATGTCGTCTCGCACGTCATATCGAAATTAGAAGACATGGAGAAACATCCTCGTGGAAGTATATCTTATTCTATTGTCCTTAAAAATATCCCCTCAAAAACCTAGATGCAACCTAGAACAAAAGTGCTGACGCACATTTGTTCTCCAGAAAACCATAAGGAATATGCCATTAAAACAAGATTGTTCGACTAGTGCCAGACAACGTGACCCTAATATTTACTTAATATGATATATTAAATATGAAATATTAAAATATATATATATATTTTAATAATAAAGTAATATTTCCTGCTATAGGCCCATACGGTCATGAAAGACAATGGAATTTCAGATGAGTGTAACTATTTGTAACCCTGCCTAATAGTAGGCTAATTACAATTGTTAACAGTGCCAGTGGGAGGGTAGGCTCAGATGAATAAAGCCCACACGCTCAATTCACGGAATGGAAAGCAAAGATCAATTGTAAGTACCACCATGAACAATTTCCACGGCACATCAACGGATGTTTGATTTTTTCTGAACAATCTAACAAAAAACAACAAAAGATTTCCAGCAATTCCCTTCCAATATAAGTCAGAGATAGTAAGAACTTTTTAAAATTCCCAAATCAGGTTACAAAATTCCTAAAACTACTCTCAATATCCCACAAGGGGGCAGTGCTGTCTTTAAATGTCGGCGTGATGGCGAACGAAGGCTGGGTCCGAGGGTAGGCCTACAGACCCCTTGCCATCATTAGGCCTACGTGGTGCTCATTAGTGCATACGTCTGAAGTATTAAAGCTTGTCAGACGTTTTTTGGCCGATTTATTTGCAACGGCTGTTGATGGCTGTTCCCTTCTAGCCTACTCAAGATAGGTCTTCAATGGGCCGAGACCGACCTAACGAAAACAACCAACGTTCATTCTGCGATTCACACGTTCATTGTTTAACATGGGATTAAAAATGTGTAGTCTAGTCCTTATTTAAAACCACCAATTGAGCTATAATAAAGGTCCTATTCAATATTGAAATGTCGCTTTAATAGATGCACTTTCAGTTCAGTCTGCCCTGCAGCCTATTCCGCGAGGTTCACGCATTCATTCAGGTGCGTGGTTTTCTTCAAAGCGTTCCTTCTCCTGGAAAGTGTTTCTTGTTTACTTTCATCTTGTCAAATAAATATGCTGTGAACGATCAAAGTCACTGGCATCAACACACACAACGATGAAAAAAAAATATATAAAAAGATATTTCAAATATTTTTACACATTGGTGTTGTTGGTAATTAAGCAAATACGAAATGACAACATTTTAGACATCAAAATCACACATTAACGCTTGTTAAGAACGTAAATAGTCAACAGCCTATGTATTTAGCAATCCTCACCATGTCGTTTTCTTATCACTGTTAAATTAACCGTAGTCACTGATGGTGTACATGCAACCATGTGATACATCTTCCATGTTATTAACATGTGAGATGCTTACCATTGCTCAGTAATTAATCCCCGGTGTGTGTGGTGTGTGTGTGTGTGTGTGTGTGTGTGTGTGCGTGTGTATGTGTGTGTGTGTGTGTGCATGTGTATGTGTGTGTGTGTGTGTGTGTGTGTGTGTGTGAGTGTGTGAGTGTGTGAGTGTGTGTGCGTGTGTGTTTGTGTGTGCGCGTATATATTTACAGGCCGTCATAGGGAGCCATTTAGTATTCATCGAGTGACTGTCATGATTCATCGTTCCTGAGTGGCTTTTTATGTTAATTCCAACTTTAATAGCCGTTCCTTCATCTTTTGTCGGTGACAGCAGGCCTACTAGATGATAGCGATACAGGTATGAATACGTAGTATATATTTCACACACAGGGATCGAGAGTGAGAGGGACTTTAGGCTAAATGAATAAGGCGATGAGAAAAGATAAAAAAACATGAAAGGAGTCGACGGACAGGAGTGTTGGGGTAACAATGATAGGACGAAGACACATCAAAGGAAAGCAGACGGTAAGAGGAAATAGATTAAGTAACAGTAAGAGGTATTGACATGGACTAGAATGGCAATAGCTAAAATAATAAGAAGACAATAACCTGGAGCTGTTACTGTTCTGTTACTGTTCTGAACTGCTATTATATATTTATCAATATCAATATTAATGGCAAAACCATCTGTAGTCAATTAACAATTAAATTATTAAATGTATAAATTAATTAATTCAATTAAAATGCAAAGAGCAGTGGTAAAGGACAAACATATTTGTATATATAAAGCTCAGCAGTAAATATAAGGGCATAATATGCATGGTGAAAAGAATTGCACAGGAATATCAACCTTTTGTATACGTTTATTCTAAAAAGACAGCTTTAATTTTTTATACCATATACGTTTTTTTATACATCAGATATAATATATATCAGATATTTCCTTTTGCCTCACATCCTCTCTAACAAACAGTACGACCATTATCCGACCAAGTAAAGCGAAACGTTTTGAAATATACATCAGTGTCAAAAAATAAACCAAAGAGTGTCTTTTCTTCACTTCCTCGCTAAGAGTGGTTCACTTGCTTAGTCCCTCAAGAAGTCCTCCAAAGTCTGGATCGATGGGATTGAATTGATGGGAAGGAGAAGCTCTGGCTGGACAGTACAGCCAAAATTTTTTGTATTCTTGTGTGTACCATGAGTGAAACGTCCCCGTTTACGGTTCACTGTGTTCCAGCCTTCCTCCGGTTCCTCAGGCAGAGCGTCGTGCCAGATGTCATCACAGTATAGACGGCGTTCTGGACTTTTGAAAAATGAATATGATGATATAACATAAATAATATAATGACGTAAACAGAAGGAAAACCTGACAGTGACTGGAGGGGTGGAAGATATACATGATGCAGTTACTTGATCATTATATTATAAATTGAGCACTTCCTAAACGCAATGCCATTCATTCTGGCCAGCTACAAAAAAAGCTACTTGATCCACAATAGTGAACAGAAGCAGTAGGCTATTTGTCTTGGTTGTCCTCAATTCCTCTAAATACAAACCTAAGGTACAGCCACAGTTTACGCGGACCAATGGTTGACATGGTTATAAGTTATCTATTGCGTGTTTTCCATTGATTGTTAATAATATACTGATATACTGCAGGTCATCCAATATACATAGAAGATATTTGTGGGTGCTGTGACCAATGAGCACTATTGTGTTTTATTATATATTGTGTTATATTTAACAATGGACAAAGTGATGCATATTCAAAAATGATGTCCTGAGAGGTTAATGCTAAGGGAACTATTAATGATGACTTGATGATAATTGCAATGATAATATTATTCAAAAGAAATTAGGAGCTTTTCAACCCCCCCCCCCCCATATTTTGTGTTATTTTCCAGTTGTGATATGTAAATGTCCTTCATTAAAAAAACATTAATTATCATGGTCAAATTAATTCAATTGTCATATATTAACGGTTCTAAAAGGTAAAACAATAGGCAACATGAAACCACACAGTATGGCCTATTGTAGATCTAGCAGCAAACCAAAAACGTGGACTTGCAACTTTGTGCATGGAATGTGGACGTTCCCCAACAAGCCTCTGTACGGAATTAAACCAATATCACTTCAGGATCACCAATTAGCTCCATCTCAACTGAGATGAAAACACCAACAATTTGATTTTGATAAGATTGGGACTGTGATATGCTTTTATAGTCGCTGGGGATGTGAACCTTACATCTTATCGCTATGTTACAGCGCCCCCCCTCCCTTCCCCCACATTTCCATCGCCCCTGAGCTGGGCTTTTGTCTCTGTTTTCTGTGTCTGTAAAGTAGATTGGCCGTGTTGAATGAGAATCCTCCGGTCTGCTTGGCATGAAGTCTATAGACTTGTCCTCTCCCCTTTCACGCGTTGATCCTCCCCTCACATATCTGCACACAGCAGCTCCTCCAAGGCTCTGGGAGCCGTACTGTGGCAGAGAAGAGGAAAAGGGCTGCCAACTGGATCAAGGGATGAGCTAAGAGAAGTTTCCAAAGGAGGCTGTGAAGAGGAGAGAGAGGAGGAGGAGGAGGAGGAGGAGAAGGAGGAGAGACAGAGACAGCGAGAAAGTATGACAGAGAGAGAGAGAGGAATACATAATTAAGATTTGAATAGATAGAAGCCCTGGTAGTCACAGAGGCTATATCCTAATTTATCACACAGGCACGCACGCGCACATATGTACACACACACACACACACACACACACATGTGCGCATGTACACACACACACACACACATATACACACTGCCCTCTGTTTAACCCCTATTTTCGGCTTCAATTTACAAAGGACAGGCATGTGTCCAGGGCCCCTTCAGGGAAATGAGTTGTTTCCCAAGTAATCCCCACAATAAAGCAGAAGCGTACGCCTCAGCAGTAAGGGAGAACACCGTAAGGCTGGCAATTAACAGTGTGGTGAAAATATGTGCAGGAGACATGAAGCAATACACATTATGCAGTTAACATTACAACATTGGATTAACGTGCACTCTGGCAGCCAGAATGAGACACACTACAGACTCTTTATGGCGTCTCCCTGCGCAGAACGATGGCTATAAGATGAGACAACAGTCCTGATTGTCATGCTATCCAAAGCTGTCTCCGCTGAGCGACAGACGAAAGCAAAGATCATTTGACACGTACGGCCGGAATAACAACCCCCCCCCCCCGCCCCCTAAAGGAGCCGATCATTCAAGATTTAACTAACTGACACGCTAGACGTGAGCAACACGCGGCAACACCTGGCCTCTGCCTCGCCCGCATTATTATCTGCTTCCCTCTCAGCCAGCAGCAGATGTGGCCAGGTGGTTTCCCTGACAACAAGCCATTTGTCCTGTCCTGAAACGACACCGGGAGACAGTAGGACGCCGGCACCACTGCTCTCACATCGCTGGCATTTAAGCGCTAAGCCCTCCACTCCTGATAGCAGGGAATGAGTCACGTGTCCATAGACACACAGACACACACACACACACACACACACACACACACGCAAATACACACACACACACACATAGACATACACACACACATAGACACACACACACACACACACGCAAATACACACACACACACACACACATAGACATACACACACAGACACACACACAATGTTTGTGTGTCTGTGTGTGCATGTCAGATGCACATATACACACACACACAAATATACAAACATAGACACACACACATACATACACACAGACACAAACACATAGACGCACACATACACACACACGCATATACACACACACAAGCACGCACATAGAGACACGTACATGCGCCCACACACAAAGACATACACACAAACACATGCAACAACCCAGCACAATGGAGCTGAATGAAAAAAACAATATCAAAATGATACAGTGAGACATTTCAACTGGAGAATTTTGTGGATAATATAAAAAAAGTCCTCCCCTGAAAAACGTCCTCTTTAACCAGCTCCCCAATGGGATTGTCAAATTGGAGATGAGAAGAGGGAGATGAAGGAGATGTGGGAGGCGGATAGGAGAGAGGAGGGTACGAGAGACACCGGGCCTGTGCACGGCGACTAGGCAAAACAAATTGTGTTCGAGAAAAAGATGCTGTGCTGCTATTTTGCTATCCTTTTTTCTCTGCCTGCTCCGAGGTTTGTTCACATTCTAATTCAAAGCTACAGTTCAGCTGGCAGACAGACACCGCCAGGAACTCTCTGTGAAGCCCCCACAAGGGCAAACACACATACACACACACACACACACACACACACAAATAAGAGGACGACTCCAAAACCACAAGGTTACCTCGACGATCTACCATAGCACAAAATGGCTGTTGAACGTTTTATTATTATTATTTTTGTATTGTCAATTGAAGGGGTAGTGTGAGTGTGTGTGTGTGTGGATGTTTGTTTTACGTGCACTCACGCACACACGCGTGCGTGCGTGCGTGTGTGTGTGTGTGTGTGTGTGTGTGTGTGGGTGTGTGTGTGTGTGTGGGTGTGTGTGTATGTGTGTGTGTGTGTGGGCATTATCATCCAGTTTCAGCTAATCACCACTGGGACCCCGGAGACAAGCACAGATGGCTACACACACACACACACACACACAAATGCACAAAAACACACACACACACAACGTGTTTATGCACGAAAAACAAACATCCACACAATTTGGGAGGAGATCAGATGTGTTGGGAGGACGGAGGAGGGGGGCAACTTACCATGGAGACAGATACAAACAGTTTGAAAGCCGTACTGACAGAGGGAAAAGGGCAGCTATCCCATGAGAAGGCCAGATGTTGCAGGCCGGCCTGCTAGGACCGCACAGCTCCTGAGAGCTCTTGTGGGAGACAAGCCATATTCACTTCACTCAGTAGGTCTGTTAGAATCGCATATCAAGCAGCCCCTACTATGTTATAGCATAAACTGCAAAGGGCAAAGTTTCGGATGGTTTCCTGTACTGTTCCGGAGATATTCTACTGAAGAAAACTCATTTGCATGAGTGAATGATACTTTCAGAAGGAGATTTTCTTGGGGGAAGTGTAACGACCCTCACTTGTGCAGGTATTTGTGACTAAGGTTCAGACCAGGGATTCCTCACAGTGGTTTTTATTCATCTGCATTCACATACAAACATACACTCCATGAGTTCCACAATCGCGACTGCATATACGAGTCTCCAACGGAGAAGGTCTAGCTCTCAACTTTGCATGAGTTAGCAAACATTGCAGACAGGCTAACCTCATGCGTTGCATAGCATACTAGAATCGCATGGAGATCAAAATGTACAGCTTGTAAATCTTATAACAACGCTATAACGCTACAACAGCGTCGTCGTTATAACGTTATAGCGTCGCTACAAGCACTGGGTGATCGTATAGTTTTAACATAATTAACACTTAACTTTTGCAATAGTCACAACCAAGTTCCTAAATATTTACATTATGCATTTGCTACGTACCTGCATTCACATACAAACATACACTCCATGAGTTCCACAATCGCGACTGCATATACGAGTCTAAAATAACATAAAACCAAAATCAGTACAATGCTCTCCGTAACACCTAGCGCAGCGTGGTTGCCGCCAAAAACGCTTTATCTCGGTTAAAACCTTTACAAACCACTTTCTATTGTTACTTTTCGAGAGCATCATTTAGTACAACTTAAATACATTCGTATACAATCAATTGTTAACAAAGAAAACATGTTCATTTATTACAATATCAAATTATTCACAGAGTGCTCCCAAAGCCTGCTTACCTCCAACGGAGAAGGTCTAGCTCTAAACTACGGGTAGCATAAATGCCCAAAATGTGTAAAATTAAACGTAATTAACACAGTCGCGCAGCCTCATATTCAACTGGAGTGAATGCAGTACAACATTTGGAACCTTCCTAAGTTCACACAAACCATCCAAAAAGCATTGGATTACAATGACCTGTTAAATACAAATTTTGGGAGAATTCACTTTATCTGAGTGAGGTCATTTTCAACTCTGTTACAGAAGTGTATTTCTACAGTTTTTGTTTTAGAAACCTTTACAGACACTTTTACAGTTTACTACTGCTGGCCGAGATTGTGTTCGCCAAATTACACGCTTACAGATCCCCACCTCCAGCAACATCATTGGTCTGATTTCTGATTTCTGAGACTAGGTCTGTCAAGTCTTTCGTGTGCAGTGTGTGTTGAGGGGTGTGGTCAGTCAACCTTACTTTGCAGCCATTTGGATGAGCTGCAGCCAGATGACATAGAGTATAAATAATATTCAATTCATTAAGAATTCTTCAAAACATCCCGTGTCGTCATCATCTACATCACTCGTGCGGGTTTGCTGATTGGCCGACTGAATATTGTTCAGAGCCAAGCTGCCTGTGTCGGGTTGGTTCCAGAGTAATAGCTTGAGGCAAAACCGGAGGTTAGCTTGCTAGATTTATGCAGGCTTCGGGAGGCTACACTGGCACACAGTGAACAGCAGATCTCATTGATTCCTATTGAAGACTTGGATAATGAGAATCTTCCTAACTTTCTTTCATTTGTTGTTTGTGGTTTGTCTTTCTTTACTGAGGCTGTTGTGCTCTTTGATTTGAGCGTTCTCTGTTCTCCTGATTTGCATGTATCACACATCCACCCCACATTGCTGACTCTACATGTAACTCCATCTCATACTACAAACACACACGCACGCACGCACGCACACACACACACATCAAAACTGCAACTGTTTACCAACCGTCTTCTCATTACCCAGCCTAATGACTGTGCAGGGAGAAACTTCGTCCCAAACAATCTGCAATGAAAGTAATTGGATTCCTTGTTGGGTGTGAATTGCAATTACAGTGCAGAGGAAGCTCACCCTGGGCTGATTTGAGCGGAGCAGAGAGCGAGTCCTGGGAGCCAGTACCTAATGACGGCTGGAGGAGTGATATTACCGCAGGCCATGGCTCTGGCGTCCATCTGTGCTCATTAACCTTGTGATGTTCCCGCTCCATTATCTGTTTTGTTTGTGGAGAAGTCTCGCAGCCAGCAACAACCCTCTGTTAATAACTCAATTCTACTTGTAATTCCTTTCAGTAATTCCCTTCAGTGATATGCCATGAGTAGAGGAATGTGTGTGTGGAGGGGATGGAACTAGAGAACCAAAAGGAAAAGGAAGAAGAAGAAGAAGAAGAAGAAGAAGAAGAAGAAGAAGAAGAAGAAGAAGAAGAAGAAGAAGAAAGATTCCCCAAAAAGCAGGAGTTAAAGGAGAGAATATATGGTGGGCTGGTGCAGATTTGGTGTAAACGTTTCCATTGCCCAGCAAACAGGCTCTACAGGCTCTCCGCGGAATCTCACTCACAGAGCCGCCACAGAATTGTATGGGCAAGATAATTTCTAGAAAAGCTGTGGATTTCTGTGTGTGTGTGTGTGTTAATACTCTCTTTGAGCAGAAGTGTATCTCTCTTTTTTATCGTAATTATTGTGGGATCGGAGCATAAATGGGCTATGAGCAATCACATGCCTGTCTGCGTGTGTGAGCGTGCCTGTGTGTATGTGGGCATATTTTAAGACAACATGGTTTTGGGCTACTCTTAACAATAGCTATGATTTGCCACTTGAATAAGAGAACATGGAGGGATTACGGCAGCTCTCTGCCTCTCTACCATCACCTCTCTCCTACACCAGCCAAACTATTCCTTCCTCTGTAGCACAGCATTGTCCCAGCTCCCCTCTTCTCCAAACACCTCACACCCCCCCCACCTACACCTGTCATCCCATAACCAAACCAAACAGATCACACTTCACCCCCAACTACACCTTTCATCACATAACCAAACACCACTTCCTACCCCCATCTCAATGTTACACGTCCTACATTATCTGAGCTTGCGATTATTATTATTGATAGCGGGTGTCAGTGGGTGTCAGGGAGTGTCAGTGGGTGGCGCTGCTGCCTCACGGGACCTTGATTCTCCTGTCTGGGTGGCGGGGTGCATTTTCTCCCACTACTTTAAGATTTTCCTCTGGGTGTTGGGGTAGTGGTTCCACCATAAACAAGACATGCAGGTGTGTGTGTGTGTGTGTGTGTGTGTGTGTGTGTGTGTGTGTGTGTGTGCAAGTGCGTGTGTGCGTACGTGTGTGTGTGTGTGAATCTAAATGTATGTATGGCAAGGGTTATGTTTAGAAAACAATACAATAACAATAATGATTCTGAAAACCATTTTAATATGTTGCGTTGCGGAAGGTTGATTGTTATTGTCTGTGGAACGACAGGATGTTATCGCAGACAGAATATTGTGGCGCTGTCGATAATAACAATAACAAGAATCCAAAAATGTAATTAGAGGCAAAACAACACCCATCAAACCTCTATTCCCTAAAGTGAGCGAGCAATGTTATTGTTAAGTCATCGCAAATTATATTTAATGCAAGAGTCTAATAATATCTTCAGCATTTTAATGAATGCAACAAGGGGAGGAGGAGTGGGGATAATATTATAGTTAAGGGCTGCGACTCTTCTGAACTAAATGAAACATGTTACTGGAAGAGAACAGTCACACACCGAGACAGACACCCAGTGAGGGAGTGGCGAGCAAACCCAACAGCAGAATCCAGGTCAGTAGCCATCGATGGGGCTGGGTTATCGAGGGTGGCTTAAAATGAGTCTTTATATGTCACATCAGTCAGCCTGGAGGCAGTGTAGCATGTAAACAAAAACCCTGACAACACACGCACACACACACACACACACACACACACACGCACACACGCACACACACACACACACACACACACACACACA
>JAOPJO010000001.1:8212623-8231784 GCA_027123675.1 Molva macrophthalma
GTGTGTGTGTGTGTGTGTGTGTGTGTGTGTGTGTGTGTGTGTGTGTGTGTGTGTGTGTGTGTGTGTGTGTTCATGAGAGATGAAACATAATGGTCGACCCGCCAATAGAGAACACAATTGTTGGCACCTTTGTTCAATTTGAAAGTATGGGTGGCATGTCTGTTCCACATAATTTCCAAAATAAATATGGGAAATCACTACATTTTTGATTTCTTTGGGATTATGTAAAGGAATACCTCCATGAACTGTTTGTTTGGTGTTAGTTGACATTGTTGTTTCTAGTGAGAATTTAAGCCCTCAAAACAGATTTGGCAACACTAAGTGCCAGTAAATATGCGGTTACATAAAGGAGGAAAAAAAGGAAAACAGCTATTTCAAAACATATTGGCAGCGCTGAAGAAAATCGTTTGTGTTGATATTTCTCTTATGTTGCCATAGATATCGTCACAGTTTACCCCCAAGGCATGCTTCATTTAGAGTAAACGATGAAGGTGATTACCACGGTAAGGGCCATCACTGAAGGCCAATTGGGTGAAGGAGCAAAGTAAGGCTATTATCCTGACAAGAAAAGCATGTCAGGAGTTGCTTCCGAACAGATAGAAACACGCCAGCTGGTCGGCTCACTGTTGTCCGGATTTCATGCTGTCGAGCTGTCTCTCGCGCACCCAAGGGTTGGGCTATTGTTTCTGTTTTCATATCGTCCAATCGTGGTTATTCTAGATTGCCAATATACGGTCCGATTGCCAGGGGGGGCGGCATGAGGAGGGGGTGGGGAGATTTACACATAATCCTGATATGACTAAACGGAGCGCGCGTAGTCGACACGTAGCGCGCCGCCTCTTGCCTAGGATTATACCATTCACCGAACATCGAGTGGAAGATAGCTAAAAGATATTTGTTGCTATAATCCAAAGTAGTCCAAGCGGGGAAACAGAGTGTTTGCATATTACTTCTAAGACGCATTTGTCTGCAAAGCACTGGACATTTGCATTGTCCCACTTTGCCGAATGTGCACATGCATCGGATTATTTACTCTTATCTTTTTCGTGATTTTTGCATTCCCGCGCATATGCGCATTCGGCAAAGCAGGACAAAATATCGTGGGTTTTACAGCCAAACTTACCTCCAAAAGGAATATCTTCAAGGAGCGCTACGGTTGGATGGAGTCTTCGTGTCTATAGAGTATGTTTTGATAGTACGTCACTTAAAATGGCCTTAATATTGGCGTAGGAAAAAATAAATTGTTACTCAACCCTTCAATAGTCAATATACGATCAGCAAAATTGGCACAAGCCTAGCGCTCTCCAACTTCTAGGGCAGGCTGCCTCCTAACTGATTTGTGGTCTTCTCCTGCGGCAGGATGCAGAGGAGTGTGACAAGGCCGGCAGCGTGGCCACCTGCCAGGCCGTCATACGGGCTGTCATAGGGATTGGCATTGAAGAGGAGGACTGCAAGCACACCTGGATGGAGGATTCAGAAAGTGTGGGTATCTTCACCGCCGCCATCCCCGGTCCCCCCTAGGGCTGTACATCTTTGGGTGTTGACACCATGCCTGATGTGTTTTGATGTGTTTGTGTGTGTGTGTGTGTGTTGCAGTGCGTGTCCCATGGAGCTCTGGAATGCGCCAGGGCAATCTACGCTCATGCTTTGCAGGTGTTTCCCAGCAAGAAGAGTGTTTGGCTACGGGCTGCCTACTTTGAAAAGAACCATGGCACCAGGTACGCCGCAGCAATGTCATGTGGCGTGCAACACTGACCAGCTGTGTATTAACAATGCCCCCCCCCCTCCTCCCCCTGGATATCTGCCATCCCAATTGCAATTCACATTTCTGGAGTATCTCAACCAGTGAGATGACTGATGTGATTAATGATATGGCCGAAACCGGCTGCTACAGGTTGGGCTCCATGAGCTGACCTCTCGCTATACAGTCTCCATCTTCACTTTTCTATCACTTCCAGAGAGTCTTTGGAGGCTCTTCTCCAGAGGGCCGTGGCTCACTGTCCCAAGGCGGAGGTGCTGTGGCTGATGGGAGCCAAGTCCAAGTGGATGGCCAACGACGTTCCTGCAGCCAGGAGCATCCTCGCGCTGGCCTTCCAGGTGCCCAACTCGTACAATGCACATCCCCGACATATCTATGGGGTTCAGATCACATTGGTCTCTGTCTCTTTGTTTCCTGCCGTTTTCCATGACCTGTGTGTGCGTGTGTGTGTTCCTTTCCAGGCTAACCCAAACAGTGAGGAGATATGGCTGGCGGCCGTGAAGTTGGAGTCTGAGAACAACGAGTATGAGCGAGCCCGTCGCCTGCTGTCCAAGGCCCGGAGCAGCGCACCCACTGCCAGGGTGAGCCTATCAGGGTGTCGTGCCGGGAGACGGGGTGCACTTAATCATTTAGAGGGTTCTCAAGTTCCTGTCCACAAGTTCTATATGAAAAGTTAATTATTATTAATTAATACAAATAATAATAATCTTAATATTAATATAAATACAAATGCAGCCTTTCCTCGCTGCTGGAGGTCTACAGACAAGATGACACTTTATGTACTTTTGACCTCCCTTATTGTCATGCAAAGCCCCCATTCAGCACATGAATTCCGGATACATTCTATTTTGGCAGTCAAGGGTGTCCATGTGTGGCCCACTCTTTTTTTTGGCCAATGTGTGTTAGGTTACACATCGGGCAAATATGGGCTTTTAGTAATCTATATTCTTGAGTGTTCTGAAGAAGCCTGAATAGTGTGTTATACTCTAGTTGTTGCGTAAATGCCGGGAATTGTCAGGCTTAGGCTTGCACAAGGCATACACTTTGAACAGCCGGCAAGACTGGTTTTGACCATTTTGCCAAAATGGTCAAAATGGTTTCTTTGTGTACAGTTACATGTCACTCGCAAAGTCGATTGTGTCTTTAGCAATAACGGAAGCTGCTCCGTAGTATAAGCCGCATCTTATTATGCATCTTTGCCCACAACCCAAATACTTACTTGTACCACCCTACGCTGGCGTGAACCGTAACAAAATTGTAGTGTTCCTTGGGGCCGCGACCACCCCGAGTTGCCGGTCAACTGATGGTTGAGAAAGTGTCAACCGTGAGAAATGGGAGATAATGCAGATTCAAGCTTAAGTAAAACCCTGAACTTTTTGACAGATTTAGAAAAGAAGGCATCTGTTATTTTGCAAGCAATTAATTTAGACGCAGAGGTTTTGAATTGTCATTCATGGAGTGAGATCACATTGTGGAAAACGGTCTCCCTTGTTTTTTAGTCAGTTATGAAGTGATGCCAATGTTTATTTCTTTACAAGGTTATCTTTTACTCGCAAAGCTCTAATGTAAATGAGTTTATGGGCTTTACATCGTGACGGCATTGGGAACTTGTTTTATCACGTGAACGTGAATCACTGAAAATGGCGCTGATTCTTTTCTTTGAAGTCTTTGTGTTTGCAAAATCTAGTTATAAGTCGCTCCGAAAAAATAAGCCGCAGCTTTACCACGACCACAAGAAATGTGGCGGACGGCAGTTCATGCGTCAGTTACAGATCGGTTGCTCGGGAAGCTTTCAATGGAGTATATTTCATCCAAGTCAATGGTGTTTGTGTCCCTCCCAGGTGTTTATGAAGTCGGTGAAGCTGGAGTGGGTGTTGGGGAACATCGAGGCTGCCCATGAGCTGTGTGCCGAGGCCCTAAAGCACTATGAGGACTTCCCCAAGCTGTGGATGATGAGGGGCCAGATCGAGGAGCAGTCCGAAAACATGGACAAGGCCAGGGACGCCTACAACCAGGGGGTGAGGAGGAGGAGGGGGGCTGAAGTGGAAGGGGGGGGTTGCAGTGGGAGGGAGGGAATTGTATTCCTACCATGATGTGGATACAAGCCCTGGCCTGGCTCACTGTGTTGAACATTTTTAGTTTGAGCCTGAAGCGAGCGCCTTTGTCTCTGGTCTGAAGGAGTGTGGCATGTGTCTTGTTGTGTTGCTTCCAGCTGAAGAAGTGTCCTCACTCCATGTCCCTGTGGGTGCTGCTGTCTCGTCTGGAGGAGAGGGTGGGACAGCTCACCAGGGCCAGAGCCATCCTGGAGAAGGCGCGACTCAAAAATCCCCAGACCCCAGAGATATGGTAAGACAGCCCCCCCTCCCCAACCCTTCCACCCCCACACACTGCTGTTCTCCTGCTTCATCTGAGCTGTGAAGGGCCTCAGCAAATACAAATTGGGCCAAATTATTGACATATTACTAATACTGAGTAATTGTGTGCTTCAGCCGTTTAATGTATGTGACACTGTACATGATGGTGGTCTTTTCAGGTTGGAATCGGTCAGACTAGAATTCCGGGCAGGACTAAAGAATATCTCCCACACCCTGATGGCTAAAGCCCTGCAAGAGTGCCCCAACTCTGGTGAGACATTAACAATGGTTACAGCGGTACATATCTAGGATTCATGTTCCAACCTATTTGATCTGGGCTGCTGTGTTCTGTGTTAAGATCTATAGTTTTCTTATTGATATGAGTGAAATCTGTGAGTACTACTCACAGAAACAGGAAGTGTCACCATAGGTTACGGTGCTAGTTACTCTGTCTTTCCTCAAGGCATCCTGTGGGCTGAGGCAGTGTTTCTGGAGGCCCGACCGCAGAGGAAGACCAAGAGTGTGGACGCCCTGAAGAAATGTGAACATGACCCCCACGTCCTGCTGGCTGTGGCCAAGTACGGCTGTTCTTCTCCTCCTGTTCCTCTCACAATCATTTGTTTATCCAGACTTTCTTTTTTCATTCTCAACCAGGGATGAACTGGAACTTTTAAAGTCCACTTTGCCTTTGGATATTTACCCACTGTGCTGTAATTATCCAAGAAAGGGCATGCATGCCACACCACATTGCGTCTAATGGTGTGTTTTTATTGCCCCCCTCAGGTTGTTCTGGAGCGAGCGTAAGATCACCAAGGCGAGAGAGTGGTTCCTAAGGACAGTGAAGATCGAGCCAGACCTGGGAGATGCCTGGGCGCTCTTCTATAAGTTTGAATTGCAGCACGGCACAGAGGTAAATATACCTCAGTGTGCGACGTTGGGGTTTGTCTAACTGTAGGCATCCTTGGATGGTAGGGGTAAGATGCCTTACCCCTACCTGCTCCTTAAAGGGGAAGCATTGAAGCGTCTCAGCTATTTTCTAGAGTGAACTGCTTCATAGGGTTGTGAAAATTGCGTTCCTCCATATTTTTTCAAAGTGTTGTGAAAATTGCCTTCCTCCCTATTTTATTTTTTTTATACCAAAGTGTATGAACAGAGCAGAACATAGTTTATGCAAATCAACTATAGGTGAATACATACATATGCCCTCTGTAGGACAGTACCATTAATGTTTCCACTAAGATTCCATTTATATTTATCGAAAATAATCCTGATACACATAAGTCGATTTTTATTCCCCCCCTTCCCCTTACATCAAAACAAAAAAAAAAAACGTCATGTGTGTACTACTCTCAGAAAATAGCCGAGCGTTACGGGTTCCCTCCAATGACCCGTATCACTTCGGATGAAAGCCTAGCACACAGACATGCGCATGCGACACACACGCATCCTTATCTCACCACCCTAATGTTGCCCCCGCCAACAGGACCAGCAGGACGAGGTGCGTAAGCGCTGTGAGAACGCAGAGCCTCGCCACGGCGAGCTGTGGTGCGCCGAGTCCAAACACGTCCTCAACTGGCAGAAGAAGATCGGTGAGATCCTCACCCAGGTGGCGGCCAAGATCAAGAACACGTTCTGATCCCGGTGCCGTTCACACCGCCAATACAATAGAGTTTGGCTGGACTCTTGGAGCTCGACACACATTAGGGGTGGGGGGGGGATGACTATGGGCTGATTCATCACTCTTTTTCCCCCTGTGTACAGTGACAAAGACACTGTACTCTGTGTATAGTGTGCACACTCATTCATTGTGTACAGTGTGCACACTAATTCATTGTGCACACTCATTCATTTGGATGTCCTCCATCTGGCTATTTTTATGGGTTCATTTTGTCTCGTTATGGTTTTGTTTGTGTGCTTAAGTAAAGTTGACGGCGTGTATAAACGTATCATTCTAGGGAAATATGTTGTTGATTCTTTATTTGTGATATGTTCTCCGATTGACTGAATTGTCACATTCCTCTGCAGGTTCACCATAACATACCAAAACAGTCATACTTTTTTTTCTAGTCTTGTTTATCTTATCTCCTTCCAACTTAGTGGGTGGGTTTAAATGCCCCATATTATTAAAACTCAGAAAACGTTCATATTTTATTGTCTGACCGTTTTAATGCACATGATTATATCATCCGATTCCCTTTCAATATATTGGTGTTTATCTCTAGTACAGGGTAGGTATAGGCCTATATCATTGCAGCTTTATTGTAAGTGTTGCGTGGATTTCTCAACAGGAAACTGAATTAAAAAAGATACGTTTGAACCTTGCACCACTCTGAAACGAAAGTTTATGATTGAGGAAGTTTTCCTTGACTTGATCAGACTTGAGTTTGGATCGTATGCCTAAACCCACCAGTAGCAAGCAACCCATGACGGTAAAGGAAACCGGAGCAGGCGTTGGTTTTGGAAACTCCGAAAAAACATGTGCACTATCAACCTCCTGAATGGTTAAACTTTCTGCCTGGTCTTGATTTGGTTCGGATACAATCACCGCATCCTGGGTCGGCTGGTTGCTTCCATAGCCATCTGATGGACTATCATTTCTTCTCAAAGCGATGGGTTTTTATTTGTGGGTCCTTCAATAAAATATGATAAATGGTGAGTTGGCTTCGTGCACATGAACACAGTAGATACAAAAACAGCATCCAAGGCATTACAAAGTTCCGCTGTTTTATGTTAAAAATGTTCTGTTTGGAATGGCTCCATAAAGGTGTTTACTGTAGCTAATTACTGAGATGATACACGAAGAGTGCATGTTTCCGCACGTATTAGTTGGCGCGCTTTGGCGATGGCAGAGTAGCAATTATACGTGGTGCAACAGTAGCCTACAAAATCATCTTACGAACCTTATAATTTAAGTTAATATATTCCACAGGGTCTCAACGGGTCTTTTCTTCGAAGTTTCACGATGGTTATTCTGTTGGCCATTTGCAGTGGTGAACGCAGGTGTAACTACAAGGAAATACACGACACCTACCGAAACATCATCCTCGTAGAACTTCAAAGTCTGGTATGCAGAGATTGTTGTGTGATTTGTCGGTGTTACGTCTCGATTTGAATTCAAATGTATGGCCACTAAATAGGGGATAGCCTACTAAAGGTGGATTGGAAGGATACAAATTAGTATGCGCCATCTATAGGTGGGCTGCCCTCCCATGTTACCATATTGTTGCCTGAATTGCGATGTGTTTCCCACTTGACTAGCTGACACGTTTTATTTATTTCAGAATTTGACCAGCTCATTTAACATATCCAAAGAAAAGGACCACTGCCCATCAGGGAAGGTAAATAACTGTGTACCTATAAAAGTTGACCTCCTTGTTTCAGCACCATGGACAGGGTTAAAACAAATGTGTTTCACTGCTCAGCACTTGTCATATATACATGACAACTCCAGGTTCTCCTCTGTCTTTGTGTAATGTTGTTGCTCCTTTCTCATGGCAGGCACACCACATTCTACGTTCCATCCATGGTATGATTCAGCAGTTTCGATGCCAAAGGGGTAAAAAGCCAGAGACAGGCTTTGAAAAGCCAGTCGAGAGCATGGAACAGCTCCTCACTTACTATTGCAGTCAGAACCTGGTGAGGAAAGCATTTGCTGTTTTCCAGAATAATTTTATATACACTGGTCTTGCAGAGGAGCAAACCCACTGTATCACCCTTTAATAATACAGGTTATTTGTATAGCACTTTTTCTTATACTCAAATACCCTTTATCTGTGATGATAATGACATTGCTTTCTGCAGTCACAGCCATGAAAAATGCATTATTATTAATATTATATTGCAGAAGGTGGAAGAAAAGGCCTGTAATACTTTCTATTGTATGTTTGTATATCTTCAGGTAAAGCAAAATAAAGTCTGTCCTGCGAAAAGAACAAAAGGGAAGAAGAGACGAAGGCTCAAGCGCCTTCACATTATCACGGCACTCATCAACTGTTGGCAGAAGTTTCAAAGCGTTCTTTCACAAAATCTTTAAAAAGATGAAGAAACCATGATATCCCACGTGATCATTTTTCTAAATTAACAGATTATCAATGCGTTTGCTAAACGAATACATGTAAATAGACTAAATGCAGTCAATAAAGCTAGATTTCTTTTGTAATATGATAATGAGTTTATATTTTTTAGCTAACAATGTTAGGTTGTCTTACAGATCTATAGTGTAGATCCTAATACATGTTGTGGTATTTCCATACTGTATGTTTGATCGTTGTTCTGGTGCTATAACCCTGTCACATGATTTTATATAAAACATAAGTAATACACAACATCAATGATGGGATCAGTTTGTGGTTACACTTTATAAGTGATGAACAATATTAATAGATGTAAAACATTTCCTTGTGATTGCAACGCTCAAACGCAACTGCTTATAAATGTTCATCCACTCGTTGACGCTAAGCGGATCTATATCAATTCAGATGCATAAATAACGGGACGTGCTTTGATGGTCATTTTTAATTAATCACAAACATTCCTATAAGGCAGATATAAGTGATCAGTCGATACTGCTGTAGAGCTTACAGTGTAAATATGCTAGTTTTTCAGCCTGGCGTTTCCTCAGCAGGGGAAACCACTCCCAGTGGTTCAGTTCCACCACCCTGTATCCAGCCAGCTTGAGCTGTCTCCTCTTCAGGGCATGAAGCCCCATCAGCTGCTCTGATTGGTAGCAGTAGTGGTTCCTGTTGGACACCTGAATGGCCAGCTTGACCAGGTTTTTGTTCATCTCCACCGGCGTATCAGTTAGGATGCGGGGCCTGGTCATAGCCAGCTCTGTCTCCACATTGATCTGTTTTTCTCCTTCATCAGCCTCTAGTCTGAGCAGAGCCGGTGGCGAAGATTGAGGTGACAAAGCTGAAGGCTCCATGTTCTTTTTAGAGGAGACCATCTGTGTTAGGAGATCTTCAGTGAGCCTCACCCCTACCATTGCTAACAATGTCTTGTGAGAAGGACTGGTTGACAAGCTCTTCTTTGGAATTAAAATGGTTTCAAGACATGAGTTCACAGGTAGCGGAATCCCAGTGGAGTCTAGATGAACCGCCAGGTCTATAGAGCGAGTGTGAGGAAGAATCATTCTTTTACATACAAACTGCTTGCCACCCAGCAGATCCTGCAGCAGTCGCTCTGCCTCCAGAACCTCTAGTTTCTGGCATATATCTGACTGAGCGCACCTCCACAGCCTTTCTGCAGCCTCCTCTCTTGGTCTGACATCCAACCGTGGGCCAGTCCAGTGAGGCAGCTCTAGCCCCACTGTCCCATCTAGAGTGAACAGATCTTTGCTCAATTCCAGCTGAGTCTTTTTCAATGCTTGGGCGACAAACTCCGGGCTCAGGGCTAATGCCAGGAGGTCCTCTGGGAACTGCGCAACAAAGGCCAGGCCTAGGAGCCCAGTGAGAAGATGCTCAGGATAGCGCTGGAACTCTGCCTTTCTCTGTCTCATGGCTGCGACAAGGCTGGAGTACAACTCCGGACACTGGGAAGGGGGAATACCCAGAGTTCCGAAGGACCACAGCAGCTTGCAGGAGTCTTTGCTCCGGCACTGTTGCGCCACGGAGGGCAACCTCTCTGCCACAGACATGAGAATAGAATCGCTGCGGTAGTGAAGCGCAGAGCACGCCAGCGTCACGTGCATCAGCCCCATGACACCCATTCCTGGGACGCGCCGCGGCACCTCCTGAGCCATCGCTTCCAGCCACACCTTGTGGTCCAGGTGGCTGAAACGCAACAGTTTAAAGACATTTACCATGGCAAAGTCACTCATCTCCTCCACCACAGAGTAGGCCTTGTCTACTAGGCAGGTCACGGATCTTTCGGAAAGGGATGTCTGCGATTTAAAGAGCCCCAGGCACACAGTGCCGACCTCCTCTGGTTTGAGTTTATCCAGGTGGCGCATTAAGATCATCTCAATGGGACCCACTAAGTCTTTAGGGCAGTGCCTTCCTTCCCCCATAATGTATAACAATTGGACAAGCTCAGCCACACCTATGTGCTGCAGCTCTATGGAGTCATAGAGCTGTTTTAGGAACTGAGGCACTGGCTTCCTGAGGCAGCGCCACAGGTCGGCAGCCAGCAGCAGCTGGTGGAGGCTCATCTGAGAGGCCCGGTGTATCAGCTCACTCTCAAACAGCCCAAGTATACTGTGAGCCGCAGACAGGTCCAGCCACACAAAAGACTCCAGCACCTGCAGCAGCTGAGGGTGGCTGAACTGCCGCAGGTTCTCCACAGAGTACCGGAGGAGCATGATGAAACGTGTATCACTCCTCACCAACGACGTCTGCTCCTGGTGCAGGTGACCCAGTTCCCTGAGGAACTCGGCCACGTCCGCTGCCTTCAGGCTGCCCTTCAACACAGACGCTTTGTGGAGAAGCAGCAATGCCTGTTTTGATTGGATGGGAGACGGCCTCTGACTAAGGTCAAGGGTCGTTGAGGCGTATTCCGGCCGGCATCGTTGAAAGGCCCGCGGGTCGGGTTTATTATGATCATCCTCAGATGATTGGGCCTCTCTGCTATCGAAAGACCGTGGTGGGGTCCTATCCTCGGAGGCTTTGTTGAAAGCCAAGTCCAGTAGCTTGTTTTTGCTGCTGGAGAGGCGACGTGAGGAGCTAACACTGTAGTGGTTGGTCTGCTGCCTGAAGGAGGGCGTGGTGACGATGAAGCCCTGCGCGTCCTCGTCGATTTTGGCTTTGATCGCCGCGGCGTCACTCTCCTTCTTGGGGTGGCGATACAAGGTAGGGTTGTAGTGCAGCCGATACATCCCTGGGTGGACAGCTGCCTCGGTCTCCTTCTCTTGCTCATCAGCCTCAGCCTCTGGTTTTCCATGAGCCCTGTGAAATAGCCTCGCCAGGAGGAAATCCTTATAGTATTGAGGGACATGGCCTCGCCTGGCCAGCTGTTTATAGATCACACATGCAGACATCGACTTGTGTGACTGAAAGGCAAAGAGAAGGCAGCGATGAAATTATATAGAATTAAAGTTCTGCTTGGGACACTTATTGTACTTATTATACAGAGCAGGTTTTCAAACATGGTATATAATTTTTGCATTCAAAGTATAATGTTCAATAAGGTTTTACTTTATGTATCAGCGAAATCATAACAGTCATAATCCATTCATTCCAGTTATTGAATGACAATTTACATTTTTATCGTCTTCAAAGTTTTAACAACAGATTTACAGATTCGCTGTACACAGCGAATACAGCGAATGTCTGTCTTCTTAAAAGTATAAACATTTAAGCCTACTGTCAAGTTCCTACCTCCACGTGAAGGGTATCTGTCGATGACCTTTCAACTAAATGTTTCGGTCCAATTCCAGATTAGAGGTGCTAACATTGTAAACTATTTTCCGTTTTCAAGATGAATTATGAAACCTACATCAAAAGACATCGCCTGTATTTTAGCGTATATTATTTTACAAGATAACAAGACTCACTCCTCCAGCTCAGCGGAACTCTAGTTATAAGATCACGTGGTATCACATAACCGGAAGAGTGTTACCAATATTGAAACATTACAGTGTACATTATTTGACTTTCGAGTAAAATAAGATACTTCATTGATGAACCCAAGTTGTAAAGTTTGCCATTTTTTTTCAACAAGAACCAGAACTGCAGCCGTTCGTCCAACCGTTTCTGTTGCGGCAGCGGAACCTTTGTTGTAATAGTGGGTTTCTGACGGGAGTATTAACTTCACGCACAGTCTTGAATAGCCGATCTTCCATCGATATTGACGTATGTATTACTATTTCTAAAACGCATCGTAACGTAACAGATATATACACGTCTAGATATGTAATGACGTTTTATCTTCTTGTGATTTTAGCTTACATGCATTGCTGGCAGAGCAAACGTCCAATCAGTATTTCTGGTCAGGGAGAATCGAACTATTTTATCCAGTCTATGTTGAAATTAAAGTAACTATAACTACCATAATGCATACAATGAGACTGAAACGTCACACGTTATTTCTGTCTAATTAAAATAAAATGATCGCCTGGTTTCCTTCAGCAGTAATTGGCTCTGTGATTGACAAGCCATGGCCAGTGTGGACATGGATCCTGATGTTGCTCGGAGGCTCTTCGAGGAGGGAGCTACCTTGGTCTTGCTGGGAGTCCCTCAGGGCACAGAGTTGGGTATTGACTACAAGAGCTGGACGGTTGGTCCCCGCTTTCGAGGTGTCAAGATGATTCCTCCAGGATTGCACTTTTTGCACTACTCTTCCTCTAACCCAGCTCATATTGGAGGTGAAACTGGCCCAAAGACAGGCCTCTTTCTCACCCTTAAACAACGGGATATCCTTTTGGCTAACTGGGATCCAAAAGAGGAAGATCTAGACTTCTCAGCCTCTGAGAATGAGGAGGAGGTGAGTCGGGTTAGGGCCAACCTACAAAACTTAGACCCATTCCTTGGGCCCTACCCATATGAAGTGATGCGAAAGTGGGTGTCTCTGACCGACCGCCTGACACAGGACGTGGCCAATCAGCTGCAGCCTCTGTCTGGCAGAGTGTGTGCCTTCTGTGACGTCATCCCTGAGCTCCAGCTCAAACACACCAAAGACAGGGAAGAGCAAAATCTGCCCAAGAACGACGTTGCATGTCAGAGTATGAAGGAGGGCCTAGACAAGCTTCCCCTGATGAAGCAGAGGGAAGGCACAGAGCTGCGCTTCTCCAGTATCCCCAGTCAGACGTACCCTCCGGGGGCCACACCAGCCCAGATCACCCAGTGTAGCCTGGATCTGAGCTACGCCCTGGCGACGCTGCTGGAGAAGCACTACAAACTGCAGCCCCTCAACATTCTAGGTCAGAGTCCACAGGGTTGGTTGGGGGTCAAAGCAGACTTAATTTATTTTTTATACTTACTAAATACTTACTATACTAACTAAATGGCTAAAATATTGTAATATTAACTATAAGAATTGTAATATTAACTATAATAATGCAATCTTTCTCCACAGGCGAGCTTCAGTTTGCCTTTGTATGCTTCGTGATTGGGAATGTTTACGATGGCTTTGAGCACTGGAAGCGGCTGCTGGCTCTTCTTTGTCGCTCGGAGGACGCCATGCGAAGCCACAAGGAGCTGTACTTGGGCCTCATTGCTGTGCTCTACCATCAACTTGGAGAAATCCCGCCAGACTTCTTTGTTGACATTGTATCGCAGGACAACTTCCTCACATCCACACTCCAGGTAGCCCATTGGAATGATTCATAATTGTGACTAATCATCTCTACATGTTAATCAAATAATAATGCAGGCATGCCAGGCCATGATAGAAGGTATGTTTAAACCTCCCCATGAATCAAATTTTCGTACTAAAAGAAAACAATCTGTGGCTGGCGCAGGCCTGTAATAAGCCCATCCAATAATTAAATTCAGCCCGAATGAAATTACTGGATGGCTTACCTGTCTGTCTGTCTACCTGCGCGCACTCTGCCCGTGCACTCATTATGCGTGACCAGAGTATTCCCCAAGGCTAGGCAGACCAATTGCTAAAGCTAGCGAGCTAGTCATGTATTTTGGGGTCCTCAACCTTACACTAGCTTTAAGCCAATTGAAATGTGCATGAACACACTGTACTTTTTATGACTAATAACGGATCCAAAATTGCTATGCAATAAAGATATACAAGAACTTAACATTTCTAACCATACTCTTTCCACCATCCAAAACATTATATAGTGCATTGTATCATTTAAAAAAGTATCAACCCTCCGTTTACACTCATTGTTTTCCAGGACTTCTTCCAGTTTGCCATTGGGCCCGGCGTGGACAGCACCCTGCGGAAGAGAGCGGAGAAGTTCAAGGTCCACCTCACCAAGAAGTTCCACTGGGACTTTGACGCCGACCTGGAGGACTGTGCCCCCGTCGTGGTGGAGCTGCCCCAAGGTGTGACACCTGAGTGACCCCCTTCCATCCCTCTGCTGCGGGCCGCACTGGGTAGAGAGACCGACACACAGCCCAAAGATGCAAGCAGAAAATCGTTACTTCAGTGCCAAAACACTCTCCACGTATAATGTCATAATACTGTCTGTTCCTATGCTGTTTCAGGCAGCAAGTCATTTAGTTTTCAGAGGTTCTGTATTCCTCTATTGGATTTCTTTGCTGCAAAATAAGAAATTGTGTCAGTAATGGAATAGTCTATTGTTGCCCTCTAGGGGGCATAATGCATTCTAGACAAAAAAGTAACTGTGGAAATTTGAGGCCACTGCACTTACATTGGTTAAAAAAACATGTTAAATACTGTATACTTATTCACCATTTTTTCAAAAGGTCAGCAGCTGTTACAAGTATGTCAAAGCTATACACTGAACTGTCTGTCACCTTATACTATCTACTTACCAAACTGTCCGTCACCTAATACTATCTACTTACTGAACAGTCCTTCCCCTAATACTATCTACTAAATGCAGCACTGCCATGGCAGGATGTGTAAATATTTCATTGTTATCTCCCAGTAAGTCACTGCTAATTCCTGGACTTTCTTTGGACTCTGGACTTTTTTTTATGGTTTATTTGCTCTTTCGGGAACCCATCGAACAAGTATTCCAGTTTGATTTGGTTTGATTTGTGGCAAAGCAATCTCTCAGTCATAACACATGTGCTCTTTATTTCCAGGATCTGGAGAAATAAGCATCCCATTGTAAGTAATATGCATCAGATGGCGGTCATTCATTTATGATTCAGTTTTGGAACATCAGCGATGAAACTGGACTATCACAAAGCAAAAGAAACCACAATAGTAGTTATTTTTGGCAGGCAGAGTTCACGATGTGATTGGAGTGATTGATGATAATATTGTATTGAGCATTTACGCCCTACATTCCTTTGTATTAAACAAAGCCTTTCTTAAAGCCTCATGAATAATGTTTTTTGTTACACAGTAGATTTTATTTACTTCAACATAATAGAAGCGGGACCAGAATGGTAACTATTTCCACTAGATGGCAATCATAGCCCTAAGGTTGAGGACCCAGAGTCTTACTCTTTGAGTAGGTGATGGTGCAAAGATACAGAGTCAAAATAAAGCCACCTGATATTTATAAAATTTGTTGACTTCTTTTCCAGACCCCTGCAACATCAGTATGGGTAAATGCCAATAAAGCAATAGACGATTGTGTGTCTGTACCCCCCCCCAAAGTAGGAAGTCTTGTAACCTCCTTGTAACAAAAGAAAAATGGTTCATACGGTTGATTCCTGATTCGTACAAAACTTGGTGTAGAGTTTAGAGTTGGTGTGATAACCTTTGGCGCAATTTTACTGGTTGAGATTTAGCCAAAAGCGCTGAGTCAAGACGGATCCCTAATGTGAGTGAAAGCCATTCTAAGTCACGGTACAAATAAAGGTGTTTGTGGGTAATTGGGTTGACTTTGATGGATGCACATACAACAGTTAAGGCAAACTGGAAAACCTAATTACATGCCTCTTTATTAGCCGTGAATGTGTGGGTGTGAGCGTTTCACATGTGATGGACATTGTGATGGATGGGGACAGACCTGCTTGCCTTTTGGACCATCAGTCTTTACACCCATTCATTAATCTATTCATTTATCGTGTGCCAGTCCCTCTGTCTCTACAGCTGGCAGTCTTTTATGTGATCACTAAGCCAGCGCCTCTCTCTCCTCTTTGAAGCCGTCTCAGAACATTAAAGCTGCTGTGAAAAAAAGGCTTAAGCCCTTTAATGGAATTATCTGAATCAGTAGAATCAAATTTTCCGAATCAATAGCTCAGGCCCTGCTAATGTCGATCCAGATCCAGATACACGACGTCTTACTTCCTTTTGAAGCTTGGCATTGTGGAACAGATGGATTTCATGGAGAATACACTAGCAAAGCTCCTTTTTTTATTATTGCCGGCAAATAACATGTTTTCACTCTTTGCGTTTCGCTCTGAATGCCCTTCAGGCTGAACCTGTTGCCTTTTTTTTGTGTCTGATGACATTTCCCAGATAAAGAAAATGACTTGCAAATCACTAGCAGAAACGTAGTGATTATTTTACTTAGTATGTTTTTCTTTCTTCTTTTTGCTCAGTTGTGTGCAACGGTGTACATTGTTTATGAAAAACGATCCCAGCTGATGCCGTCCTTGCTATGGCCTTGGCATTTCTCCCCCCTTATAGGATCACAGTAAACAACCAGCCAGCCAACAATTCCTTCACTTTTCCTGTGTTATCTACATAACTTGCCCAAAATTCCCTTTCCTACTACACCATTCTGGTATGGAAAACATTTCCCTTTGTTATCTCTGATTTGTTTATTTTGGTGTGGTCCCCCCAGGAGGTGTGTCGGGGGGATGCATTGATTGTGTGTGTGAAGTCTTTCAGGGCCCTGTCACTCATATATATATTTGGAGGCTTGCTCTCTGTGTAAGGAGGACCGGGGCTGGTCATTTCCACAGAGCTCCCGAGCTGTTCTGCCAGTGTAAACACAGGGCTCTCATTGCCCCTAGCTCGCTTTCTTGCCCTTTCTGTGCCCTCCCATATTCTCCCCAACCCTGAGGCTCAGACTCTTGTCCAAGACCGGACATCGGTGTGTGTGTGTGTGTGTGTGTAAGCACATCCATTTATACTTTAAAAAAAAAAATAAAATAAAGGCATACTTGTATGGTTAAGTGATTCCTTTGAACATATACAAGGGATTTATTAAACCACTTAAGTCATGTCATTTGTTTTAATAGTCTAAGTGTTGATGTATGAAACAGCTCAATTATAGAAGTTCTTCTGGATTTTCTTCTCAAGTGGATAAGTTGAAGCGATCAGGTCTGTTTCAGCAATAGACATGGTTTATTAAATGTTTTCATCAAGCCCAAATGCATGACAATCTTTCATTACAAATAGTATATCCTTCACTGTGTATGTCATATTTCTCCTTGTACAAATTGCATATTACATATTGACATATTACAAACATCCAAGCCAAACACAGTAGGAAATATAACTATAACATAATAAGATCTGCGATGTACATTCAACAGAAAACAATGATGATGGAGCAAGAGTATGAGGGATGGAAGCGGAGGATAGTCTAACAGGATCAGAGTACGAGGAGTAAGTTGTTTATACAAATTCCACAAGACATTGGATTCATTCACGCCTGCCAATCCTGTCTTTTTTTGTTGTTGTCTACACACTGTGGGGAAATCTGTTCCAATCGGTAACCTTTTTTGTAGTCATGCAAGGCGCATAATTGTAATGAATGGCTTGTCAGAGAGCGGGCGTTTGGTGATTAACCATGTCCCTGTGATTACATATGGGAAACATATCACTACAGCCTTGTAAACCACTGTGCCGTTAACTAGCCTTCTCTTCTCCACAGTTCTTAGGGCTTACAGGATGTGTAGATCTATGAGCCAAACATCAGCCATCTCCTCACACACTGTCGTGTGTGTGTGTGTGTGTGTGTGTGTGTGTGTGTGTGTGTATGTGTGTGTGTGTGTGTTCTGTGTTGATGTTTGTGTAAAGGGTGAGCTGAAATGTGTCCGGAGTGCAATGGTAAACAGGTCTTCTCATACCGTAGCTTTTATGTAAAATGACATTTCAAAAGACACAAAAAGTGATGAATGGCTAATCCCTGTTTTGCAGTGAAAAGTGAGTAGGCCTGAATACTATTTCTACTACTGCTACTACTAATAATAATTCATTTTATTTATAAAGCACATTTCACTCAGGGAATCCCAAAGTGCTCTACAGCGCTAAAACAGAACATAAAAATAGAACTAAAACACTTAACTACAAACTAACTAAAAAACACTAAAGGCCTTCCTATATGAAAAGGTCTTTAGGGTCCCCCCCCCCCCCTCCTCTTCTCTCCTCCTGTGCCTGCATGTTGATTAGCGGCCTGTGATTCCTCTGTATTCCCCTGTCACCCATAAGCAGCAGGGCTTCACATGTCTGACTCGCGTGACCCCAACCTGAGGGAGGCACGTGGACCATTTTCCCACAGTCTGTGTGTGTGTGTGTGCATGTGTGCGCGTGTGCGTGCATAAGTGAAGAAGAAAAAAAGAGGTAGAGAGAGAAGGGGTAGCTATAAGGGAGAAAGGGGAGCACGTGAGCAATGTGTTCTGTTAGAGTGATCAGGTCAAGTCATAAAAATCTGGGGCTTAAAGCAATGCGTTAGACCTTTTGAGGTCTGGTCAACAGGCGTTTGTTATGTATGTGTTTATGTGGCTGTGTAGTACATAAGGGCCGCACAGCTGGCCGATACATCTGCCTGGCTCACCGCACTTGTAGCGATTTTGGCCCCTCTGGCTATCAGAACTGATCTCTTTCAGGTGAGTGCAGTGCAGCTTTCAGATGTATTTCTTTACGTTTAGGAGATCACTGCACTTGCATATTAGATGCAGACAAATACAGCACAACAAATTCCTTCAGTGTTATTATAGGATAAATGATCTGCAAATGTGTCTTGCCTTGAAACGCGTGTCTGCTTCAGACCTTAAGTAGTCGGATGCGTAATTTAACTCGTATACCATTTAGCATAACTGCTTTCTCTCTGTCTCTCCCTCTCTCCCTTCCACCTGTCAATCAGTTGACAGATCCTTGTTGTGTTAACATGTGTGTGAGTGTGTTGTCTTTGGCTGTGGAACACAAAGCTGAACTCTGGCAGACATTGTCACAGCAGTACAGCAGTAAGGAGTTGGATATCCCTTCCCCGTGACATATACACACACATTGTGTTGAGAGCCTAAGTTTGTGTTTGTGTGTGTGTGTGTTGTGCAAGGGCTTAAGGATGAAAATGGAGAGCCTCTAGTAGCAGGGGGACTAAGGGTGGACCCCCTGTGAATGGTTGCATGATGGGGGAGGAGGGCAGGGGGGCGTGGGGGGTCCATGGTGGTGAATGGGTCTTTCACAGCAGGCTTCTGGGCCAAACATTTATCATCTGAATGTTTAACACTGGCTGTTCAGTTCTTGGCCATTATTATCCCTGCATGTCTCTCTCTCTCTCTCTCTCTCTCTCTCTCTCTCTCTCTCTCTCTCTCTCTCTCTCTCTCTCTCTCTCTC
>JAOPJO010000001.1:8305952-8316635 GCA_027123675.1 Molva macrophthalma
AGAGAGAGAGAGAGAGAGAGAGAGAGAGAGAGAGAGAGAGAGAGAGAGAGAGAGAGAGAGAGAGAGAAGGAGAGAGAGAGAGGGAAAGAGAGAGTGAGGGAGAGAGAGGGAGAAAGAGACAGGGAGAGAGAGGGAGGGAGAGAGAGGGAGGGATGGAGACAGAGGGAGAGAGAGAGAGAGAGAGAGAGGGAGGGAGAGAGAGGGAGCGAGATAGAGAGGGAGGAGGTAGGAAGGGGTGAGAGAGTTGGGAAAAGATGAAACATGTTTTTAATAGTTTAGAATAGACGACTGTACAGAGACATGGGAGAAGGTAATAAACAAACAGTGATAAGGAAAAGCAAACGATAAGAAAAGCAGAGGCCTGGGCAAAGTGAGCAGTACAGAGGAGGACTAGTGGGAATAACAAGTGATCACTGTTTTTTAATGTGCCTTTTAAATCCTTTGCTTGTATTAATAGCCATTTACCATTTACCAATAAAAAAAAATGTAAATGATAATTTGAGATGATCCAAAGGACAAGATCGATCATTTAAAATATCATCTGTTAAAATACCCTTCACAGACTCAACTAAAAACATTGCAGCATGGCTGACTTTTCTACTCCCAAAATATATCTGCACTTTGTGTTTGGTCGTTTTGTCGTGCTCTCATATTTGTTGAAGTTACTCCTATTTTTGGAGGGTATGCTTTGTTTGTTGTCAGCCACACTCCACGGTTGCTTTGGATGAAAGTATCTGCTGAAGTAAGTAAATTCATTTCTAGTAATTAATAATCTGGGATCCAGCAGTCCTACTATGTGATAGTAGAACTTCTGGGGGGAGACAGCACAGAGCCTGGGACAGAAACCAGAAACTGAAGTGGCGGAGTTATGTCTTGTTTCCTTGATATGAAGCCAAATAAAAGGAACCGCCCCGTTCACCCAGATTTTAGCCATCTGTAAAACAGACCTTAAATATGAATCTAAAGTCTGATTTGTGAGACTAGTTTTTTCAAAGAAAGTTGGAAGCATGCAGTCTTACTCATGGAGGGCAGCCTCTCCGGGCACACCTGGGAGGGCAGGTAGTTGAAGTCCTCTGACAGGTATGTGGTGGGCGGGGCCTCACTCTCGCTCAAGTTGAAGTCATAGGCATAGTCTGAGGAACCCACACACAGACACACACACTCACATCGATATTCAAAACCACCGTATTTTACGGCAGCGCCACCGCAATGTAGTTTAGCTAACATAACGGCCATCTGTTCCCAGAACAAGTTATGCCATCTCCACATGCATTATATAGATGAAAACTGTGTAACACAACCAATCCTGCAGCTCTCTTTTTCAGCTGGCTGTGTTTTGCTCATTGCAACTGGATGTGCTTGGTGCATACTTTAGAAGGTTTGAAGGCTTTGCTGCAATATTATTCTGCTCATTTGGCATCCATTGCACTCCTAACCATCCCTCAAAGGAGGATCCCTCTTCTGTGTTCCTACTCAATGTGTCCTCCCTTTTGCTTTAGCCTCATACTTGAGAGGGCTTTAGGGTTGCGGGGTGTCATTGGCCTGTGATTTTAAACTTAGATTAAGGGCTATACATATTCAATTGACTTGAAGCGTGTTTGTGTGTGTGTGCCTGTGTGTATGTGTGTGGTTGCATGTGTGTGTGTGTGTGTGTATGAGTGTGTGTGTGTGTTAGCATATGTGTGTTTGCATGTGTGTGCGTGTTAGGGTGCGTTTGTGTGTGTGCGTGTATGAGTGTGTGTGAGTGTGTATGTGCGCGTGTGTGCATGGATATTTCTGTGTGTGTGTGTGTGTGTATGTGTGTGTGGTTGCATGTGTGTGTGTTTATGTGTGTGTGTATGTGTGTGTGCGTGCATATGTGTGTGTGTGTGTGTGTGTGTGTGTGTGTGTGTGAGAGTGTGTCCTCACCAGTGCCGTTGTTGCTGTACGCTCCTCTCACGACCTGCTCAAGAACCTGGGCTCCGATGTTTTTGACATTTTCCCTGATCTGGATTCCCCTGGCCTGGACCATGAACACATACTCGTTGACTGTGGATAACAAACACACACAGAAAAGGGAACATTAATACTTTCTTTTGTCATGCCCTCTAACATGTTTCCTGCATACCTGCAACATCAAGACTTTCTCAGGAATCTATTATATATTATAATAGTGTGTACAATTTAGCGACAAACGTGGCGAAGGGGGCATCGTTTTCTAGGCCAGTGATCCTCAAGGATGGGGCATAGAGATGATTTTGGGGGGTCGTAAGATGATTGTCTAAAAAGTGTAATTTTCCAATCATATATACATATATCATATATCATATATATCATATATACATAAATACAGCAGAAAAACATCTTATATCATTAAAACTGTGTTTGTGCGTGTGTGCAGTTAGAGCTACAAGCCAAAGTGCGTCCCTATTTCTCTCTCTCTCTCTCTCTCTCTCACCCTCGCTCTCTCTCTCGTAGAGAACAAAGGAGAGCCATCCATATGTTAAAGCAAGATAAGCATGGAAGGAAAGAAGGGATGAGGTTAAGTTCTGCTCTCCAGCTGGCTACGGTCTCCATTGATTTCCTGTCTTCACTACTTCATGAGCAAGGGGTTTCCTTGCTACACTTAAAAAAAAGGCTTCTCTACAAAGGTTGCTTACCCAGAGGATCGTAATCTATTGAACAAGCGAAAGAGAAAGAAAGTGAGAAAGGGAGAAAGATATATGGGTAGGAAAGCATAAAGAGGGAGAAGTGGAACTGGAGTGAGAAAAGGTTTCATATAACTCTCTTTATGATTTGTATCGATTTCATTGTAGTTCATTTAGCTGTATATTTTGTCCATTTTATTGCTTTCGTGATACAAATTTTGGCAAGCCACTAAATCAGTCTGAAACTAAAACTCGGAGAGAAATAGGGATAACTTATTAGAACAAAGTGATTGATAGGATTGATTAGGTTATATACCATTTAATTCACCTGTAAAGCATTTCTACTGAAATGAAAGAGCCTTGTTCATGAAACGTGAAATCAGCCAGACATAAAATATTGGGGCAGCTCATTATAAGCTAGCTCATTATTCTCAGTATGGACTAGGGGTTTAAAAGTGTACTCGAGTAAATGAGTACTCATCCAGCATCTTATAAATACATTATATAATATGTTGATATGTATCTTGTTAAATTATTCAATTAATTAGTGCAAAATAAAGCATTTGCCATTGCATATTGTTGTTGAGACTAAAATAGGTTTGTTTGCCAACGGTTAGTGGCTGGCCAGGGTATAAGTTCTTCCGCGATCAATAACTTTTACCATAATGACCACCTGCCCGGAACGTCCCAACATCAAAACTGTAAGTGAAATTTATTGCAGCATAGCGTTACTATGGTGGTGTATTAAAATAATCACACATCTCAATAGCAGTTTATGAAGTTTGAAAGTGGGTTTTTTAAGTTCAAGGAACTAAAGACTTGATCACAGGTGGAAGTCCGTGTGTCTAGGGATGTATATCTGCCGAGGAGACTGGGCTTCCAAGAGAATCCGTCAGGCCGCACCACTACTCTCTATAGAGCCATAGGCGAATTACAAAGTACCCTGGCCTAAACAATAGCCTAACTAAAATGCACTTCAAAGGGATATGCTGCTTAGAAGTATGTCCCACTAGTTCTACAACAGTAAAAGGTGTGTGACCATTGGAGCTCTGGAGTGAATGTAAAGCCTATAGACTGTATTAAACACAGATCAAACAGATTTTCGATATGTGTATACTGGAAAAAACTATCAAAGTCAACAAAACGAGTACACGAGTACCCGTTGAGATTAAGACTGTATTCGATTACAGTTTAAAGGTATTTTTTTGCATCCCTAGTACGGACATCATGGTGTAGACTAAGGGGCTGAAGAAGAGAAGAGCATTCACAAATCCTTGAGCTTGTCAACAGATGCACATTTAAAGCTGTCCATGACAGTTTTACAACAGTGGTGTAAAAGTGAATTGCACTTGGAAACTGTAGGGGCACCCAATCGTAAACATACCAATTCTTAAATTGTGATGCTTTAATTGCCTGCTATATTGCTTGCTTGCCTGCCTGCTGCTTAACCACCTGCTTCCCTTCCTGCTTGTGTATCCGTCTGCCTGTGTCACCTGGATCATAAAGGTTTTTAGTATTGCTGTCAAAGAAAAGTGTGTCAAAGACACACACAAACAACGTCCATCGAGAATGTTGACTTATTTTTCGCCACACCACCTTCTGCTGCTGGTTTCCAAAAGGCCTGGAGCCAGTAGTGAAGTAGAAGAAGTGGTTGGTTTTCAACCCACAGCACAAGGGCCATGCGAAAGCAATCAGATGGAGAAAACAGATCAGATGTGGTCTAATGATGTGGCCACACTTCAACCACCCCAATTCTCAGAATTTGACGCTTGACATTTGAAAGCTTAAAATGTTGTCGATATACAAAGTAGGCCAGAGCATTAGGGTGAGAATGTTTTTTTCTCCTGTATTCTTCATGTGATTCATGAAGCAATACAGAGTTTTATTAAACTAGGATGGGTTCACTATCTGCCAGAGAATGCCAACACAATAGTACTACAGCAATAGATTCCACTGTCTAGGTATCCAGTTATACCCCAGAGATTCAACTAATAAGCATTTGTCTTGCAGCAGTTCCAATACAAGCCCCATCTTAGTGCTTAGTGTGTGTGGGTGTACGTGGGTGTAAAGGTTTAAGAGTATGCGTGTGTGTACAAGTACGACTGCTGAGCTAGAAAGCCATAAGATGCAATTTGTCATTGGTAATTGTTTTAAGAGTTTCCATTACATTCGTCTTGTTTCATTCAAATTGCGCTGGCATGCAGGACCAGACGATGGCAGCATAAATTTCCCGGCGATAAAATCACTACTCTTCTTATCTAATCACATCATCACATCACAGTTCATAAATGCAATATCTGAAATACCCCAAATCACATCTCTGTGTTTCGAATTACATGCAAAAGCCCCGCCGGGTTAAGGCCCATGTGTAGCGCCATCTGATGGGAAAAGAGCCGAGAGGCTTTTGGACTTGAAACAAGTGCTGCCAGCAGCACCATTCCAGCACCACTACATTCTCTAAATGGACATGTTTCATCTAATCCACACCATGAAACAAAGAGAGGCTCATGGCTGCAATTTCAACCCTACTCTACTCTAACCCTACTCTTAGACTTCACTTGAGCTGAGATTGACACTTGTGTATCTTCTATAATTTCTGATAAAACCACCCCTCCTAAACACTTTCATTACAACCACTATCCACAGCACTGAATCCTGACACGTCCACAATCTACCACTACAATCTAGGCCTCATGTGTCACAGCAGCCTCTTGTATTGTGATAGTTAAAGTGAATTAAGTGCAGATCAAGGCACGGACACCACTAAGTAGCTAGTTAGCCAGCTCTACCAGCAGCAGAAATTGAGCAGGGAAAGAAGTTGGCCTGAAACTTGTCCATCGCCTCTCTTACTGTACACTTGTATATAATAACTATATAATGCTGCAGCATCTAGACATGCAGATATGATGTACAGTTGCGGTTGAGGTGGGAAACAGCCTCGAACAACATGTAGCAACGGTCACATGGGCATGTGGCTTTGCACACAGACACAGACACGCATCTTTCAATAACCCTTGCTTTTTCATTTTTAAAGTATTAACCTGGTAATCATATGGTTATTTATTATATACCACTGGTAAATAAGAACAGAGAAACTACAGATGAACTACTAACAAAAACCTCCACTGTTACACGTCAACTAAATTAAGTACCGTGCAGTTGTGTCCGTTTTAGGTTGGGAATAACTCACATATAATTGCATACTTCCAAGGAATATAGGCAACCACTTCTTAGAAACACCTCCCCTACCCATCAATTCAAGTGACAATTGTAGTTATCCAAGGTTTGTGTTGGCAACAGCCCAAGTTTAATTAAGTACTATCAAATTAGTTGAGTACTTTCTATTAAAATACATGAATAGTTATTGATCATGGCTCCACCCATTTATAAAGGGTTTATTCAATTGTCCCTAGTAACTATAGAATTGTTTTTATTTAAGTTGGAACATTACATCAATACTTGCCAACAACCTCGGCAGGAACAGTTTTCGTTTTACTCAGTAGCTAAAAGTAAGCTAAAACTAAACTGTACAAGGGAGCCTTGTTTGTTTCTATGGTATTACCAGGCTTTTACCATATCCCATGTAATAGAATATTCTAGTTTCCATACAATTTAAATGAACTTGTACTATACATGTTCCACAACATTACTAAGTAAAACATGACAATGTACTCAGTAAGTAAGCTGAAAATGTACTGTAAAAGGAAGCCATTATTTTTCCAGGCCCTGACCATGTCCCTTGTAACTGGTTATTCCTTTTCCATGCACTAAACACACACTTTAACCATATATATTCTGCAACGTTTACTTACTGTGTAATGTTTTTGGGAAAATATAGTTCATTTTAATAGCATGGACAATGGAAAATACTATTACTATTGCACTTTTTTGAGTGCAGATTCTTATGGTAAGAGTCTGCTTAAAAAACTGATTCTGGGATTAAGTTTGTATGTTTACATGTAGTGTAATTATGTTTACAAGTAATTAACTTAATCTTAATTTATTCCAAACAACTGCAAACCCCATCCTACAAATAATTATGTTGTTGTATTTACTCATTCACAATAGGTACGAGCAGGTAAGAATGTTTTTCTTAAAGTATCGCCGATTGGAGAGGACAACCAGAATCACCTTGACCGAATTTTATGGTAAGACATTCAAGAGAATAAAGTTTGCGACAAGCAAGTCAGTTTAACTGAACCACTGTAAAATTTGAATGTGTTTCATTTTTGCCAAAATTCAAATATGCCTTTTGTGTTGTAAATCGTGGATCAAGTTTTTGGTCCATCCCATAACTTGACTTGACGTTATCTATGCAACTGTCCTTCTTAACGTTAGCTCTGTATTTGACTGGGAGTGGGACATGGTAATATATACAGGCTCATACAATATTTTGGACTTTGTTCAGTTGAAAGAGGAAGGGCCCTTTGTCCATTTATTTGGAAAGAACATCAAAGGTACATTAATCAGTTTAGGAGGTGAAAACTTGGGAGCCCATTCAATGGTTGGCTTCTTGGACAGTTTTTTCTGGAACTCATGTCTGCAGATTATGTTTAGGACAGCTCTCTGAGTTCAAAGAACAATAAGTGAGAAGGTGAGGTTATGCCACAAGAACAAAACAGGAACACGCTCAGCATGTTCAGAACGTTTTGGAAACTAAACACTGCTTTGCTGAGAAAAGGCAGTGTGCATTGACAAATAAATTAAAGTAAGTTTATGTTTGGTCAGGTTATCCCAGACACACATGACAAGCCTTAAGACTAGTGCCTTAATGTTATGATAAGGAAGGGGTACTTTACTCTATTTGAACTTAACAAGCTGATCACAGAGTTCCCTTACAAGTGGAGTGACAGAGCTGACTGCCCACATGCTGTCCCATCAAACTTGTCCACCCGAAACAGCATAGGTGGAAACGCTCATAAGAACTGGTCTTTGTTGCATCTGTGGCTTGTTCTAATGGACCTGAAAGACTGTGTCAAACTAGCAGTTCTCCAGTTTTTCCACACAGAGGACAATATTCATTACCTTGACTCAAAAATATCAGACCACAGGCAAAGATACCCGCAGGCTTTCCCAGAGACAAAACTTTGTCCTTAGCACCATTTCCTAGCACTTTACCCAGGGCTTATCAAGGCTTATGGACCATTAGTAGCTCTGTGGACTATGCACTTTGAAGCATAACACAGCTTTTTAAAGGTATAGTTCGATAGACCAACTGTTTTTCGACAGACCAACTGAACTGTAAAAGGCTTCCTTGTACAGTTCAGTTTCAGTCGTACTTAGATACGTTGCAGAACACACACGGTAGAAAATTGTGTTTAATGCATGGAAAAGGAAATGACTAGTTACAAGGCACATGGTAAGAGCCTAGTTATAACATGGAAACAAACATTGCTTCCTTTTACAGTACAGTTTCAGCTTACTTACTGAGTAAATTGTAATGTCTTACTTAGTAACATTGCAGAACATACTTGGTAAAAGTCTGTGTTAATTGCGTGGAAAAGGAAATTACCATACTGTAAGAGCCTGGTTATACCAAGGAAACAAACATTGCTTCCTTTTACATTACAGTTTCAGCTTACTTACGTGAGTAAATTGTCACGTTTACTGAGGAATGTTGCGGAACATATATGATACAAGCAGTAGCGAACCGTGACTCTTAAACCTTGGCCCTCTGACGACCCTTCCCCGTTGTGAAAAAAGCAAACCAACAGCTTAGCTTACTGTGTCCTCTTTATAGTACTGCAAAAGATACATATGACAATTCCAGCTCTGAAACAAAAATGAATACACTAGTCCAGCCTTAGCAATGCAATGTGTGAGTGAGAGTTATCACTAAAACTAAAAACAGCTATCTCTTTAGCAAAATACAAATCCTCCTGACAAATAATCATAATCATTCATTTAACCCTTCATGTTCCAACACAAATTTAATAGGCCGTTTTGAAGGGTTTATTTCCTCAGAAACATTTTTGTTTAGATGTTGATTGTCAAATTATGAATTAATAAAATAAAATTAGAATATCTAGAATATCTAAGGCCCTCAGAGAGGGCCTAGAGGGCCCTGACGGTTCCCCTCTGGACACAAGTTTGTTTAGTTAATGAACTAAAGTTAATGAATAAAATGCATGAGTTAATGCTCTGCAAGAACGTACGCAGTATTTAAGAGGAAAAATGTTCCTGTGGAGGTTTGGGACCAGCTAAGTATTGATGTCATTTTTAAATAAGATAATAACAATTCCATAGTTTCTAAGGTATACATATTAAAGAAACCTTCATAAAGTAATTTAATGGAAAGTACTATCTTAATTTATAGATAATACATAATTAGGGGGTCAAGCACAAAGTGCGAGGCAACCTATTGTATTTGTTAGTGTTTTTATTATTATTCCGACACGTTTGACTTACACAGCCTAAACCACTATGTCACTTTTTATGAACCTTTGCACAGCTGTAGAGGCTGACTAAATATGAACAGAAAGAAAAAGATAGAAGAAGATAGATTTCCCGCCATTTTGAATTTTGTGAAAAACACTAAATTGCATAAGGATCTTAGCTTTTTTACTAAGACAAAAATCCTTTGGCACATACCATCTATGGAGCATTATCTTCCATTGAACGAGAAGGGAAGTTTGTACACTAAAAATTAAAGCCCCCAGGAGCCAAAAACTAAGAAAAAGGGTGTGGTTTAAAACGTGTAAAAACTTAAATGCTTATATCGACATCAAGGTGGACTCCTATGATCTTGAATCCAATACAAAAGTTGTTCAGGATAAAATTCTGAACAAGATGTCATCCACACATTTTAAATTAGGGCGTGGCATCAAAGTAGGCATGGCCTGTGACTAAAATGACCACAGTTCCTAGACAGATTGCTTGATTTAAGCAGGACCAACTTTGCGACTGTTGGGGTCGAAAGTTCTAACTGCTCAATTAATTTGAAGTCGATTGACAAAACAACATGGCCGCCAGAGGCTCAAAATCCTCCAATCTATAGCAATTAACTGAAAATATAAATTTTGGATATTTTCTGACCCCTTTAACCTACGGTCATGAACTTTTGGAAACATTTGTCTCTCCTCACGATGAACAAATTTTCCTAAGGAACCCATAATATGTAACAAAATGGCCACCAGACGGCCAAATTAGCCCAATCAACATTAGGTGACTAAAGGCGGGGTTCAATTAGGACAATCATCACCAAACTTGGTGTACTTAAAGAAACATAGGTCAAGGTCAACGAGGCTAAAGTTCATCCAAATAGGACCATAGGGGGCGCTACAGCGATCAATTGAAAACTTTAAAGATGCATAACTCCTCACCCTGTCGACATACGGTCATGAACGTTTTTTCGCGCATCACCAGATCCAAGCTGAGGCTATTCCAGCGTTGTCAACCGTATGCCAACAAAAAAGGTCTTAGTGGTCTGCGTCAGGGTCTTAATGGTCTGGCTCGTTAGGCTTGGCCCCCGATAAATGCTGCTTGCAGCTTTAATTAAACTTATGTTGTTACCAACATAATCCCTGGATAAATGAAATCGTTACTTGAATTGATGGGTACTAGAGGAGTTGTTTCTAAGGATTGGTTGCCTACTTTCCTAGGAAGTACGCAATTATATCAGAGTTATTACTAACCTATAATGGTCACAATTACATGCCACTTCGTTGAGTTGATGGGTAATAGTGGAGGTTTTTCTTAGTATTTCAGCTGTAGTTTCTCTGTAATTACCTCTTTACCAGTGGTTACCCAATAATATATTATATTTTAGCATATATTAACCGGGTAAATAGTAACTAGGGGATTGTAAAAGTAAGTGTAACCTTTTATTCTACCAATGAAACAACTTGTAAAATTAGCGCTCAGACATACCACACAGTTCTGCCTGCAGGGATAGATACCAATTCCATGGGGAATCATGACACTTATACACTACAAACACACACACACACACACACACACACACACACACACACACACACACACACACAACAAACACACACACACACACAAACAAACACAAACACACACACACACACACACACACCCCCAAACCAAA
>JAOPJO010000001.1:8319835-8333216 GCA_027123675.1 Molva macrophthalma
ACACACACACACACACACACACACACACACACACACACACACACACACACAAACACAAACACACACACACACAAAAACCCCAAGGAACGACAAAATGGTGGCAGAAACTGAACCTGCTTAATTATCCTGAGAACAGAGTATTTGGTTATGGTAGGACCGAGCCTCCCCTGCATTACGCAGCCAGCGGGGAATGGGGGAGCAGTCACGATGCAGGCAGGATGCGGTGTGTGTGCGTATAACAGAGACACATTGGGATTATCTGGCTGAATTTGGTTTTCTAAAGGTGTAGCGGACATTTGAAGGTGAACAGCATTCAAACACACACACACTTCAAACACACACACACACTTCATACACACACACACACACACACACACTTCATACACACACACACACACACTACAAACACACACACACACACACACTACAAACACACACACACACACACACACACACTACAAACACACACACACACACACACACACACTAACTCTATTACACTCCTATAACCCGTCATGCGTGACAGGAAACCTTGATTGACCTTGTCCTCTACAGCTCTTCCCGTACACACAGTCCTCCTGCCAAGTCCACTCCCCTGCGTCCTCTTTCACAGAGCATCTCTCTCTCTCTCTCTCTCTCTCTCTCTCTCTCTCTCTCTCTCTCTCTCTCTCTCTCTCCATTCACCACCACCTCGTATGTTTTCACTTTTCACTCAGTTCCAATTTCTACTCCCCTGCTTTCGGAGGGATCATGCGGATATATCGGGTGTATTGAACGCCTCCACTGAAAGGGATGGGGATGAGACCATGGACCTTGGTGCCTTAACGCAATCCATGGGCAAACATATAAATAGAATATGGATTAAATGTAACAGGTAAACACACACACACACAGACAGGGACATAACCCGTCACCCAGCCTCAAAAGGGCAATTAACTCCACACTGAAAGCTCAGCTATGGGAGGTGATTGGTGCTGATCTGCAAGCCCTCTGATAACAGCTGAACTGCATTTATCTACCATAAATGCACGTACACACACACACACACACACACACACACACACACACACACGCACACACACACACACACGCACCAAACAGAACCTTCTTGTTGCCAGGGGCTTATGGAGCAGTCTAAAAAGCACAATTTTCCTGCTGTTTCCATTTGTGTGTCCCTGATGTAGACACCCACGCACACACACACACACACACACACACACACACACACACACACACACACACAGGAAACACACACACACATACACACAAACACACTCAGGAAACACATACCCAAGCACAGCCTTACGCACACACACACAGGGGGAAAGAGAAAGAGATTGAAAGAGATAGCAAAACAGAACAAAAACAGAGATGAATCTAATGACATTTCCCTGATTGCCAAACACCCCCAAACCTCATCAAAAATCATTTCAAGATGGGAGACGTTTTGCTGACCTACATGACTGGTCTTCTAAGGAAACCATTAGACCCTGTCTGGCCATGTATCCCTAATACACACACATACACACACACACACACACACACACACACACATAATGGTTGACTGTGGCTGCAATGCATTATATCTCAGTGAATGCTGAACATGCATTATGTCAGTGACAGCTGAATTACTATCGGCAATGTAGCAGACCAGGGAGGTCTCAAATCAATCGTGAGGCTGCTCAAATGCTCCAAGTGACAGTAGGTAGCTGATCATTTACAAGTGCTTTCTATATCATGACGTGACCATACCTGATTAAAATCCAATGAACAACATGATTATTGTTTTTTTTTTAACACCCAATAAACCCACAAGCTGTGCTTAAACCATTTTTGTTATGCCTTACATTAAAGTACATTTAGATATATACACAAAAGTCTGTCTTTTTAATAAATTCAGAAGAGGAAGCTGTTTTGAACTGAATGAAAACATGTATACATATATTTATATATACGTATATATATATATATATATATATATGCACACTGGATATATTGTTTTACATTGCAAAAATACTGCTCTTTTGGCCAGTTATTTCTGTATTGTGTGGTATCTGTTTAATCTCAAAAATAGCTTGAAGGAGACTTTCAGAAACATTCTCAGTGAAATCCCAGGCTGCCTTTCACTAGCGTGCCATTGTAAGTGGATACCTAAAATAACCTCATCTAAGAGGAAGCAGACCAGCCAAATAATGAACTTTATGTCTGTGGCTTATGATTGAATGACTTGTGTGAATAAATAAGTCAGTAAATTGTACACACCCCCCAAACTATGAACCCACATTGACGTATTGAGTGACTGAAAATGCACGCGACACTTTCCTGAACCTGTCACTTCCTCTAACCCTGGTTCCTCTCACTGCTGTGGCTTTCAGCCACCCACTCTTCTCCCTCATTCCTACCATCCCCCCCTCTCTCCCCCCTTCTCTTAGTCACCTGACACCCTCCCCGCCCCCCTAGCCTTACCACCCGTAGGCTCTTTAAGAGACAATTTGAAGCCCTTCCTACTGTATACTGCATTGTCTTTAGCTTTCATTATTGTTCTACATGGGACACTGATAAAGGGCAATAACCCCCATGAGAACCTGCCCCCAGTGATGGGAGTTGCTTACGTAGATTTGGTATATGCACTGGGAGTGGAGTCACATGAGCATCGAGATGCTAGTGGTCTGCCTTCCTTTGGTCACATGATGTGGCCAAGTCATGACTGGATCATGAGGCTTTGGATTTGGCTGCTTTTGATTCATGTAGGCGCGCACACACACACACACACACACACACACACACACACACACACACACACACACACACACCCACAAAACCTCATTAAAACTAGGACTGTGGCTATAATGCCATACATGAACTATGTGCAATCAAAGTTGTAAAACAGTTATGACTGTGAGTCAGCAAGCAAGAATATAGGAGGATTTCACCACCTTTTACAACATTGAGGCCACTAGCTCTAAGCCCTCGAGGCTCAGGACACAAGATAGTTCAGTTATTTTTCCTTACAGAGGAAGAGAGCAAGAGCCAGATGCTGCTGGGAGCAGAAGTCTCTCTGAAATAAGCAGTCTTCTGTTGCACTCCCCTTGTGTGACGTGTGACATCAGTCCCACTTCCCTAGAGCCTTGAAGTCGTATTACACCACATCTCCACTAGGTCCATCTTTCAATACACATCATGTTTTATCTCTCTCTATCTCGCTCTCTGTCCTCTCTTCCATGACGTATGGAGGGAAGAAGAAAAAAGAAGAAACAACTCATCACACCCAAGACAAATGCAACGATTGGGACACACCAACGCTGTTGGGTGTGCCACTAATGAGCCGATGAGTCAGAATTGGGACATAAATTAGCTCCTCAGTTAGCAAATTGCAATGGGGAATTTTTGCTGTGTGTGTTGAACTGAGGCACGAGTGTGATACCACTTAACATTTGTACTTAAAACAAAAGACCTTTATCCCTCTATTATGGGAAATCTATTTAAGAGACTATATAAAGTCACAATTAAATGTCCCCGGTTACATGCCAAGTAATTTAAAGTACGGCTCTATGTCCACCAGATTCGTGAATAAAATATAGAAGGATGTGTGGTATACTCGAGACCACAAATACAATTACCTTAAGTCGGTTAACTTTAATCACGCGGGAATTGGTGTGAATGCGGCCATTCAAAGCCACGTGGGTTCTGAGTTGTGTAACCTGTCAGTATCGCTCTGGGATCTTTGGACGGGTCAATTTTGCACAAGAAATATCTCCTCTATATCATGAGCATGCGCATGGTGCCTTGACAGTGATAATGTCCCATGAAAGAGGGGGAACATATACTGTTTCACAATATGTTCACCATCTTATGGACTTTTGACCACACTTCTTTTTCTTTTAACACATACTAATCATTGCTTTACCTGAACCCCTTTACGACCCGTCAATGTCTAAATTCTATTAATGTTAAAACCACAAGGACATTCCATTGGTGGCGCCGGCGTTCTCTTATTGTCGGTTTGTAGATTTATCTGAACAAAAGGCGTAACGCTAATGGATGCCTCTGGTTAATCAATAACACTGATCAATGGATAATGTATGTTTCTCTGTACAAGCGAGCATTGATCTCGCCTTGTACTCCAGACCCACAGAGGTGTGTCTGTAGACAGAGCAGCTGCAACCAGCAGTAACTCGCCTTGCATTCCAAAGGCAGGATATGAGGTCATGCTGTAAGATAATGCAGTATTGAGTGCATTTCTGACTATTATTATTAAGTGCAATCGGTAAAATGCGTCATAACAGAACATTTGTGACTGATAGATGTAGTCTTCATGAAATAGAGCAACAACCTCTCAGATACACATTACACACCATGTTTACACAGGTACACACACACACACACACACACACACACACACACACACACACACACACACACACACACACATACACACACACACTGGCTGCAACTGGGATTGTAAACTAGAGTTCATTTCCAGTCTCATACAATTCATTCTGCCTCTCCATCTGTTTTGTCTGCCCAACTAATTTTGAATATGTATGCGTGTGTGCGTGTGACTGTTCCCGGTCTCTGCCAATGTATGTGTGTGTGTGCCAAGCCACAACATGAGCAAGAAATGCATGACCAGACGGGGGAGACAGGAGTTACATAAACAACTCAGTGGTGCCCAATGCCTGGTGCTTCTCCTCTGCAGAGAAAAGACAGACCACCACGGATCAGAGAAAGGAAGAGCGTCACCAGAGACGAATAAGGAGACTGACTAAAAGAGAGCGAGCGAGAGAGAGAGAGAGAGAGAGACACATTTCTGAGAAATTTCTGCAGAATTTCCCTACAAGCACTGTGTGTGTGTGTTTGTGTTTGAATGTACCCTTTTTGATGGGAAACAGTCGCCGAATGTGTGTGTGTGTGTGTGTGTGTGTGTGTGTGTGTGTCGGTATGTTTTCTCCCAGTATCCTCAATCATATTTTTGGTTAGGTTTGGTTGATTTTGGTTTCTCAGTCCCTAGCTGTGCTGCTGTATTCCTCTCCATGTGGTTAACAGCAGAGTGAAAACAAGTGTGTAAGCTAGCCGTTCCCAAAGCATGCTCTGCTATGGGGATACAAGCCCCAAAGGAAGGGGAATGAAGGGAGTCTCAGAGCACTCAAGATAGAAGTCTTGTGCACCGGTTACTACATCAATTAAGTAGATAGGGGGATGGACACAGTAGTAAATGTCTACAGGATGACATACAAGGGAGTTAGTTAGCAAACATAGATGAACAGCGGTCGCATACTGATGTACACCTGGTCATAAAATGGAGAAGATATCTGTTTTATTCATACAGGTAAAAATAAAATCTAGGATGGCTCATATATAATTCACTCAATTCTGAGCAACCCCACCCAAAACGATAGAAAGGTAGACTCAACTACACCTCATTAAATCACGAAGGCCTCCATGTGCAATGCCTGCAATACCTGGGACCTGGGACCCAGCCCTGCTGACTCCTGTCCTATGCCCCGCCCTTCCGTCTCATCCCCCTCATCATCTCAGCACAGCCTCCTTCATTTCTAAATGGCACTGTCTGACATCATAATCCCTTTAACACTGGTTAAACCCATACTCACGCACACACGCAAATTCACGCATACACACATGCAGAGACACATACAGAGGAGATACGCGTGCACACATTCAGCGATCATGCTGAGAAAATACACGCACAGCACACACCCATATAAATATACAGACACAGGTTTGAGCACTGAGGGTCTCATGTGGTTGGTGAGGTGAGTCTAAGTCATGGTCATTCTGAACATTGAAATTCCTTTAAATCAAATACGGAGAATGCGGTGTTGTTGTCACGTCCTACACCTCGACCTAGCCTGGGCCAATCTCTCTTTCCTGTTTGTCTCTGTTTGTCTGTTTTTGTCCTTTTAGGCGTGGTCCAGGCTCCAGCTATCCTGGCTGTCATCCACTGTCCGCGAGGGCGATGAGTGGAAGACGGCATTCAACACTCCCCTTGGACACTTTGAATATCCAGTGAGGCCTTCTGGATTAACCAACGCCCCCGCTGTGTCTCCAGCCTTGGTCAACGATGTGCTCGGAGATAGGCTGAACCGGTTTGTCTTTGTTTACATTGATGACATTTCCAATTTGTTCCCAGCCTCCCTCACCTGGCCCCCGAAACGTCCACCTGCTCCGTCCCCACCCCTCCTTTGAGATGGGAGTCGCAGGTCAGACAAACCCAGAGACACCGGCATGACCCCCGGTAACGGTCCCCCCAAATTGCCTGTTTGTTCCTGATTCTGTCCGCTCCCATGGTTATCCAGTGGGCTCGTTTCACACAACTCACCTGTCATCCTGGGATCAAACGGACCATTGAATTGCCGACCACGGTTTTGGTGGACGTCCACATGGATGATGATGTTAAGTCATTTATTGCTGCCTGCACTGTCTGTGCCCGGAACAAGACTTCCTCCAAACCTCACTTTGGTTTTCTCCGTCCTCTGCCCGTCGCTAAACGTCCATGGTCCCATGATACCGCTCTGGATTTTGTCATCACCGGTCTCCGCCCGTTTTGGTAAGATGACCATTCTCCCCATCATTAATCGTTTTTTTCCAAAAGATGAACATTTCCTTGCGTATGCCTTAACTTTCCCGAGCAAGGGAGACCATCGATCTCATGGGCGATTGTGTTTTGCAGCTTCATAGCATCCGTTTTGACATTGTGTCTGACAAGAGGCCCTCAGTTCCCCTCCCCAGATGATAGACGACCACCCTGCCTGCACTGTCCCGTGGCTGTTGGATGTGCGCCGCCGGGGTCACAGGTCACAGGTTTCAAGTATTCAGTGAACTGGGAAGGTAACGTTCGTGGATAACTCGTTCCCAGATCCTGGACCCCAGCCTGATCCGGGACTCCCATCGTACGCGCCCGATGGGTTACAGAGGTGCGCCAGGTGGCGACCGTAGAGGAGGGTCATGCCCTGCACTTCAACCCGGCCCGGGCCAGGCTCGCTCTCCTGTTTGTCTGTGTGCATTTGGTTTGAACTTCGGTGAAACTCTCGGCCACTTAGGATTACGGTATACCGTCACTAAGTATTCAGACTAATTGCGTTTTTCTTTGTTCTCCAGTTCCTTGTCCTGTTTTCTGGCTTATCTGGTTACTTGTCTGCCCACCCCGTTTATCCGCCTGCCTTGTCTACATTCACGTTCAGTCATTCCCTGTCTTGTCATTAAATCCCATAACCTTCAGTATCCTGACTCTGTGTCCTGCATTTGGGGTTTGAGCTCGGATCATAACGGTTGTAGGTGGGGTGAAGGTTCCCTCAAAGAGGTGAATCAATCCTGCAGTGCTCATTTCTATCAACATTTTACATATCTGGCCGCTGTCCAGTACATTCTGGTGTTAAGGTTGTAGCTCCCTAACTATAACAATTAAGTGACAGCAATGTGGCAATGACACGGGCACAGAAGCAAACACACATGCAAGAACGCACACACAGGTGCACATGCAGACACTCACACCTATTTCCCCCTAACTCCCTGCAGAAGTCTAACAACCTCCGGGGAGGTTGTTAGAACTGACTTCTACAAAGGCTCTGCAGGGTTCATGTTATTCGCAACTACGACCAACATACTATATTACCTGAGAATTATGTGTGTGTATATGTGTGTCTGTATGTGTGTATGTGTAGGTGTATGTGTGTGTGTGTGTGTGTTTGCCTTTGTGTGTGTGTGTGTGTGTGTGTGTGTGTGTGTGTGTGTGTGTGTGTGTGTGTATGTATGTGTGGCACTCTCTCTCTTATGGGAAACAACAAGAAATCATATCCAGCCTTAATAATAAGATAATATCTAATAATACATGAAGAGGAAACGTGATTGCTGCTCATATTATGTGTATAGATATTTGTAAATATTTATTCATTTGTGTTGATTTGTGTCTAATTTTCTTGATCTTTTTAATTTCTATTACTGTCCTGTACTTCCCCTTGTGTACTTTGAGACATTGTTTTGCCCCTATTGTGGATTTGACTGAGTCTATTCATAACAAACGCTAAGGCTGTTCCAGCTAACCTGGGTGTTTTATGGTTATCAATGCAAATGTTGATCCCAGCAGCACGTGATCAGTCACCACCACCTTGGTTAATCCTGTGATAGCCACTTTTTGGATGCTATGAAAACACGGTTGACATTATCAGTGATACCTGGCGCAGTCCTCGCATAAAAAGAGGGGTTTTCTTCAGCGTGAGCGTGTTACAGATATACTGCTACACCCACAGTCTACACCCCCCTTACACTATACTATGTGGTTAGGTCAACCATTTGTTGGGGTTCAGATATCCACAGCTGCATAGTGTACAGGGGGAATTTATACAGGAAGTCAATTTATCAGATAACACAGATGTCATGAAGAGATGCTTAGGTTAATAATAACCTTCAGCTTTGATAACGGAAGGTCCCTGGGCTGCTTAATGAAGTGTAATTTAACAGTTAAGACAATCTGTGGTGTAAATCCTGTTAAGAGGGGCCATTTTGTTTGGGGCTTGATCTGAGGCAGGTGATTGATCAACGTTTGCAATGTCATCAAAATCAGGGATTAAAGACATTTGGGAAGGGTATTACTTTTCGTAGCATGTAAAAAAAAGAGTGCTCATGTCTGTGTGTTACAAGATGGCATAACATTTGATATGTTTATGGTTTGGTGTTATCTATTATATATTGGCTAAATCCAGGTCAAGTCATGGTTTTTGGTAGCCTGTGAACCAGATGAATCTGCCAGCTCATGTTTTATTTGCTCTGGCATATGTGTCTGGTCCCCCTCCTGTTAAGACAGATTCACAGCCGGCCTGGCCCAGTTGGGGACGTTTATCTGATATGGGGCGGGTTTATCACGGAGATACAGAGGAATGCCATATTGGAGCACCAATAAGGAATTTTCATAAACAACCAAGAAGGCTGCAAATGATATTTCACAAGTTTCGTATATCTGATATCTGGTTGTAGGTCTATCCAATTGTGTCCAGAGGCCTTTTTCGTCTGCAACATTTGACAACGCCCCTTGGAAATCCAAAATGAACTGAGAGGTTCCAGATTAATACGTATTTGCAAATTGGTCTGGGCGATGTCAGGCCTGGGGTCAGGGATGTCGGTTAGGGTTCTGACATCCCATAGGGGTCTGTTAGGGTTCCTTCCAGCAACTAAAAGTCACATTGTGTTAGATTGAGCCCGACCCAGTTAGTATGCGAGAGACTTTCAGAATTCAAAACACTCAACAACAGTGTTCTGTCCACTCTAATTGTGCAACTGTATGACGCAAACTAGCGTAGCTCGGCTGGCTGGCATAAGTGGGAGGGGTTTTGGGATTGTTGATAGTAAGATTCTAGTGAACGGAGAGAGGTACGGGCTGGCCAGTATTTTTTTTTGTAGAATATATCAGTTTTAGGAAGTGTTTTTATTGTTAACATTATTGAAATCACTATCAATCAGAATACAGATATGTCCAGGTCATTTTAAGCTATTTTCTATTTGAAATGTTATGCATTGCGACTTTAACATTGCAACAGAGACCTTAAGAGCTATTTACAGAAGAAAGCTGCCATGCCTCAGTGTGCAAACAGATACATACAACACTATGAACAAAGTTCAAGTTCCTTTGTTGAACTCTATCCAGGAATTGCAATAGTATTGATTTTCTAAAATAAATCAATATAATGAGATTTTTAAGCAGGTGTGACGTAAATATTTTGCAATCTGACCCCTTCAGTATCAGAAAAATACGTCATAACTTAAGTGACGTCATTGCTGAATGATGATGTTGAATAACTATACAATCTACTGTAAAACATGGTCTTTTTTCTCTATTCAGTGATTTGCGATAATGAAGTTATGCAGTGAATGTGTCAATGATAGCATGAACTCCTATAGACCTGTAGTGGACCCGTACCACATATGAACGTGACAAAAGCAAGGTATTGCCATTACACCCAGACAAAAGGCTTAGGAGGCCAAGTTTATTGTGTGTTAAATTTCCCTCTGAATAGAATGGACGGGGGTATTTTAAGAGCGGCCCTAGGAAAGGGCAGTCTGGATGCTACACTGGCAGTAAAAGTTACGTAAATCCTTAGCATTTTCAAGGCAAGGCTTGCTGTTGGTGTAAATTCCAGTAGACCCTATATTTGGATTGAGGATGTGTGAGAGTAAGAGTATGTCTAAGTGTGTGTGTGTGTGTGTTTGTGTGTGTGCAAGTGTTTAAAGAATGGAAGGTGGGTACATAGTCGAACACTTTAAGAGGATTGCCAATGGCTCTAACTAAGTGAGGGGCAATGAACTCACTCAGTTAATGATTAACTGGATTCAATTGTTAATTCAGCATTTTCCATCACATGTTCTTGTATCACCCAAGACACGCACACAACTACACATACATAAACCGACACACGCTTGCACACACACACACACACACACACACACACACACACACAAACACACACACACACACACACACACATATACACGCACACACACACATGCATTCACACGCACCCACTGACCGATAGGCAGAGTAAAAGAGCAAAGTATCAATAAAGCAGAAGTAAATGACCAGAGCTCCTATAGAACAAACAAACAAATGTATGTTTTTTTTTTTATAGACTGATATGGATAACAAATTGGCAAACTACGTCACATTTCCTTATCGTTTTACAAAAACAACAGCAATTTAAATTTGGCCCTGAACCATTTGATTTAAAACACAATTCCTGGTTATTTATCTTGGTCTAGCAACAGTGATCAAGGGAACAAGGCTGGTATGTTTTTTGTGGTTGCTGTGACGATAAAGAAGAGTCTGTCCTGGGAGGGGCCAAGCGCTGCAGTGACCATAGTAACCAAAGCTAAAATGTCAGATGCCAGGAATTCCATGTCTGTTTAGGTTCTGTTTAATTAATTATATCAGCACAGATGTTGCATTATTAAATAGGTTGTGGAACTAAGAATAAATAAATATAACAAATAAATACTTTATTATTGATGTCTGTGCCTTCCTGTGTACTCCTAATGCTGCAAAACTACAGTGGCCAGGCAATTAGTTAATATTTAATTGGCTGAACTAGGCGACTGGAAATATAATGAGCCTGACAGAGTTCATGCGAATGTATGGTAGGAATATGGAAACTAGTAATACATTTGTCGTAAAGCACTATTGTAGCTAGGACTCATTCAGAGGAAAGAGAGGGACAAGAAATGATAGAACGTCATGACTGTTTTTAGTCAATATATCCATTCCAGTGTCTTTAAGTTGAGAAGATCTAAGTTCTAGCAAGTGACGTTGCTGGCTACATGTCTAAATACACTAGAAATACCCAGTCTGATGGATGCACTGTGTAGTAGAATATCTCTTCTCCTACAGTTATGACTTTATATGGATGAAATACACATCATGCGTGTCTCCCTCCCTCTCTAAAAACCCTTGGATCTTCTTCCTTCTACTTTGAAGACTTGGACGCTGTCTTCTATGCAGTCCTGCAACACTTCCCATGGTGCACACAATTAGAAGCCTGTATGCTTAACCTTCCATCAGCTTTTTTCTAAACATGGGGAGATACATATATGTGCCTGTTTCACACATCGTTAGTTCTATGGCAACCACGGGTAAACATCACACGCCAAGTTTTAAGACCCATAAACATATCTAAAGAGACACAGCACTTTGAGTGGAGGAGGCATCGACAAGAAGGGGAAGCGAGCACACTTCGTTATTAGTGAAGTATTGGATATGTATATAAAATAAGGACAAGGCGACCTATAAACTCATTTGTCAAGGATGCAAGGCCTTACGCTAATCTTAATTGGTGCATTCTATATAACTCGCCATAAAAGCCAGTGAGTTATAATGGCTAACCTGGAATGAATAACTAGATAAACCTGCACACAACACATGGGTGGCGACTAAACCATTTGTCCTCCCTTTCCTAATAAACTTGTAAACACGGTGTGCAGCATAGGCCTAATTCGCAAACAATCCAAACAACTAATTAAAAACAATATGAGGCCCACGTGTGTACAAAGAATATGAATCAAGCCTTTCCCTGTGCTTGTGTGTGTGTGTGCTCACAGTGCTTGCCAGTTTATATCCAAATGAGAATTCAAATGGCTTCCTGTCAGCCTCAGGAAAATGATAAGGTGACTCTGAAGGAAGTGTATACAAACAATGCAGGGTGTGATCTCAAAAGTTATCCTCAGAGCTTATAAGTCATAGGTCAGGCCCCCAGGCCATCATCACAAGGCAAATGCAAAGTTGTTGCCACACAATAGTACATTTCTAAAGAACGTCTGTAGCTGGGTGATAAAGATCATGTATTGTCATGGGATGTTTATCACAAAAACTGCCTATCAAAAGTGCACATCGTAGAATACCGTAAACTCTGATAAGCCGTTGTACCAGCTTTGTGAAAGTTAAAAGGTAGTCTAGTAGGTATTCACACATTAATAAATCAGAACAGGTTGCACCACACAAACTAGATTTTACATTGCGTTACGTTTTTAAACATAACCCTAAGCAGGTGTAAATGGTGGCAGTTGTTGACAGAGTATTATCTGCAAAATAAATGAATTACACAATTATGGGGGAAGCTGGCTAGGACCGCGTTAGTTCATTGGTGGTCCAACAAACGGCTAGTTTAAAACTAATTAGTGGTTACCAAGGAATTAGTAAGGACGTTACGCACAGACATAATAATGAATTTACGCATAGCTGGTGCAACCCAGTCCAGACGACTTGTGGCAGTTGGTGTGAAAGACTTTGTGGGTGTGTGCGCGAATTTTGTTGTGGTTCAAAAGCACTCAAGCAAAATGTATATCACACACTTCCTTAAACTATGAGCACATTAGTATTAGTAAGTGCAATGCTAAATGCAATGCTATTATTCCATTCAGTATCCATGTTACACATTTTCGCTATGTGGGGATTATGTTTACTCTCCATCATTTTTGAATAAAAGTAAGTGCCTTACACAGTAGATAAGAGTTTTTTTTAAGAAGGGATACATGCTGGTATTCACCTATTTTCAACAACAAATCATGGAAATTCATTGGTTTGAAACACACATGGTGCACAATGCCATTGTTTTTCCTGACACAGGCAGTGTTACCACTTGGCACTAATCAGAAAAACGAATTGTCAGTGTTGTGTCAGTTAACATTAGATACACTCACTCATATATTACATGCAATAAATAAACACACACAAACAAACTGGGTCTCAATGGAATAAAGGGAGCACCTGCCCTTCTATTCTTCAACCTTCTCTATGAGAGCTGAATTGCATGTGTGCATGTGTGTGTGTGTGTGTGTGTGTGTGTGTGTGTGTGTGTGTGTGTGTGTGTGTGTGTGTGTGTGT
>JAOPJO010000001.1:8365724-8381768 GCA_027123675.1 Molva macrophthalma
TTCCTCCCTCACAGCTGATGACTTTGTTACCTACTTTACCAAGAAGGTGAAGGACATCAGCTCCTCTTTTACCCCTGCCGCCATCCTCCGCCCCTCTATCCCCACCTCTATTTTTACCCACTTTATCCCTCTCTCCTCTGAAGATGTCAACAGAATAGTAACGTCTAACCACGCCACCACCAGGCCATCTCGAGCGACATCCTGCCGTTCCTCACCACCCTCATCAACTCCTCCCTCACTTCAGGCCTTATTCCAGCGTCCTTCAAGACCGCTAGAATCAAGCCGCTCCTTAAGAAACCTACCCTTGACACCACCGACATCCAGAACTACAGACCGATATCTCGTCTTTCATTCCTTTCTAAATCACTGGAACGTGCCATCTCTAACCAACTGTCCTCCTATCTCTCACAAAACAATCTGCTTGACCTCCATCAGTCAGGCTTCAAGACTGCACACTCCACTGAGACTGCTCTCCTCGTGGTGACTGAGTCCCTCCGTGCCGCCAGAGCCTCGTCCCTCTCATCGGTTCTCATTCTCCTCGATCTGTCCGCGGCGTTCGACACCGTGAACCACCAGATCCTCCTCGCCACTCTCGCTGAACTCGGCATTGCTGACTCTGCACTATCCTGGTTCACATCCTACCTGATGAATCGCACCTATCAGGTCACATGGAATGGCTCCTTGTCTAAACCCCGCACTCTCGACACTGGTGACCCTCAAGGCTCACTGCTATGCAGACGATACTCAGCTATTCCTCTCTTTCCCCTCCTCTGACAGCACCCTGATAGCAACACGCATTTCAGAATGTCTGGCAGACATCAGCACTTGGACGACTGCCCATCACCTGAAGCTTAACCTCAACAAAACTGAGCTCCTCCTCATGCCAGGGAAGGACTGCCCTCACATGGACTTACTGGTCACTGTCGAGGACATTACAGTATCTCCATCACCAACCGCAAGAAACCTCGGTGTGGTACTGGACAATCAGTTATGCTGCACCCCGAACATCACCGCGGTGGCCCGATCCTGTAGATTTGCCCTCTACAACATCTGCAGGATCCGGCCCTTCCTCACAAGGGAAGCAGCTCAGCTCCTGGTCCAAGCGCTCGTCATCTCCCGCCTCGACTACTGCAACTCGCTCCTGGCTGGACTCCCTGCCTCCGCGATCAAACCATTGCAGCGTCTCCAGAACGCTGCAGCACGCCTCATGTTCAATCTACCGAAATTCTCCCATGTGACACCCCTTTTCCGTGACCTCCATGGGCTCCCTGTAGCAGCTTGCATCAGATTCAAGATGATGGTACTGGCCTACAAGGCGGTCAATGGAACTGCTCCTGCCTACCTCCAAGCGTTGGTCAGACCACACACCCCAGCTCAAGTGCTCCGCTCAACTACCTCAGCTGGACGCCTGGCACCGCCATCGCTAAGAGCTAACCCATTTCCTGTATACAACAAAGATAGCTAGGATAAGATGCTACACGATGCTAAGTACTATTTTTAAGGCCAGGACATACAACATACAATAAGTGTGTACATTAAGTGCCAGGATGTACAAAAATATTTTTTTTTGTAAAAAAGTTTGTAAGAGGGGTGTTTTTAGGAGGGTAAGGGAGGAGGAGGGGCGGTGGGGGGTAAGGAGAGAGGCTATGCAGAGTCCAGGTGAACTCTGAACAAGTGAGTCTTGAGTCCCTTGCGGAAGCTGGTGAGCGACTCTGCAGTCCTGACATCCCCAGGGAGCTTGTTCCACCACTGCGGTGCCAAAACAGAGAAGAGTTGTGACTTTGTTGTGCAACCTTTGCTAGCTCTTAGCGATGGCGGTGCCAGGCGTCCAGCTGAGGTAGTTGAGTGGAGCGCTCGAGCTGGGGTGTGCGGTCTTGAATCTGATGCGAGCTACTACAAGGAGCCAGTGGAGGTCACGGAAGAGGGGGGTCACATGGGAACATTATGGTGGGTTGAACACGAGGCATGCTGCAGCGTTCTGGATACGCTGCAAAGGTTTGATCGCGGAGGCAGGGAGTCCAGCCAGGAGCGAGTTGCAGTAGTCGAGGCGGGAGATGACGAGCACTTGGACCAAGAGCTGAGCTGCTTCCCTCGTGAGGAAGGGCCGGATCCTGCAGGGCCGGATGTTGTAGAGAGCAAATCTGCAGGATCGGGCCACCGCGGTGATGTTCGCGGTGCAGCATAGCTGATTGTCCAGTACCACACCGAGGTTCCTTGCGGTTGGTGATGGTGATGCAATGTCCTCGACAGTGACCAATAAGTCCATGTGAGGGCAGTCTTTCCCTGGCACAAGGAGCAGCTCAGTCTTGTCGAGGTTAATGGGCAGTCATCCAAGTGCTGATGTCTGCCAGACATTCTGAGATGCGTGTTACAATCAGGGTGCTGTCAGAGGAGGGGAAAGAGAACACGGCCGCGGACAGGTCGAGGAGAATGAGAACCGATGAGAGGGACGAGGCTCTGGTGGCACGGAGGGACTCCGTCACCGCGAGGAGGGCCGTCTCAGTGGAGTGTGCAGTCTTGAAGCCTGACTGATGGAGGTCAAGCAGGTTGTTTTGTGAGAGATAGGAGGACAGTTGGTTAGAGATGGCACATTCCAGACTTTTAAAAAGGAATGAAAGAAGAGATATCGGTCTGTAGTTCCGGATTTCAGAGATTCCGACAGCCAAGGGGGGGATTGCGCAGGTCTGGAGTGGAAGGGACAGAGTCCAGAGAGGAGGAGAGTGTCGGAGGCTTCCTCGGTGGACAGTAGAGAGAATTGTTCGAGAGAGGGTAGTGAAGACAGAACAGTTGAGGCGAGAGTAGAGGGAGAGAGAGATTTCAGGTTACGGTGGGTGGTGACAGTGTGAGGAGTACGGAGGAGGGAGGGGGAGGACTTCAAGGAGAGAGAGAAAGCAACAAGGTGATGGTCAGACACAGGGAGCGTGGGAAACGGAGAGAGCCGAGGTACCGCAGGACCTCGTGAATATCAGGTCAAGTTGGTTCCCTGCCCTGTTGGTGGGAGGAGAAGGGGAGAGTGTTAGGTCGAAGGTGGTGAAAAAGTCTGTTAATTCAGGTGAGTGCAACTTCTCTGGCAGGATGTTGAAGTCGACCAGAACTTCGACTTCTGCTTCCCCACCACATGAGGATGCATCACTAAGAACTGGTGTTCACTTCTCACAGCATCCACCAGCCAGACACCACAGGGCTCAGCAGCAGAGTTTCAACACGGCTGTCAAAACAAATCAATTTATAGGTCAAATTTATTGTCTATAATTTGTTTTTATCCATTGACCACTGTGGCAGGCAGATTAATCTTCTGAATAGACAGGAACAGCTAATGGTTGTCCTCTTCAGCAAGGCTTCAGAACTGTAACATACACAGCATATGCCTAATGAACGATGCTACCCACCCATCCTAAGGGCTGATGGGGCCCATGTGGGAGGGTTCAAGACAGATCGCCCTGAGGCATGCTCCCCTTACCCTAGTCTTCTTTCAGTGGGTCAGTTTTAGTGGTAAACAACACACATTCAATCATTCTTCATGTCAATACCAATATCAAGGTCAAACAAGAGCCCCCATTGTACACATCCAAGCCTCTTGCCTTGAGAAAAGTCATCATGGAGAAGAGAATAGAAGGCATGGGTTGACCTCCAGGAGTGTTCCTCCTTGGTGACAAAGCCTGTTCTCTTGCAGCGCCCAAGGACCTCACAGCCTCTGCTGCCGCCAGGCTCACAATGGGTCCGGAGCAATGTATGTGTGACTCTCTTTCTGATGTTACGGTATGAAGCCAGAGATTGTTTGACAGACTGCCAAGACTTACACTGTTTGACCAGTATTTTTATATTATTTATCATTTTATGTTGATATATATTTAAATGGCATGTATTAATGTGACCTTGTCCTCAACCACAAGCGCAAACAGCAAAACAAAACAATTATTGCAATGCCAGCTGTTGTGCCAGACGTTCTGATTATTTTGTTTACGGTGAAGCATTTTTGGTTCATTCTGCCACTGTAAATCTGTGTTTTCTTTTCTGTGTTATTGTTTATTATTTATTTAGTAACTGTCGATTAGTAAATAAGCACATCAGTTCGGGAGAAAATCTGTTTCAACATGCCGCTAGTCTCTCACACAAGCAGAGAACAGCTGGCAGGATGGTGTCAGCATCTGCTCAGAGATGCTCATGAGCAACTTGGAACAAATCCAATGGAACAAGACCACAAGATACGATCTGTCATCGCAGTCGTTGTCGCAGATCCGCTCGTCCATCCTCATCAACTCCCACCACCACCACTGCTCTTTCATCGCTCCCTTTTGCTCTTACAGAGATGGGAGGGACCATCTCAACAAGTTGCAACATGTTGCAGACATTTCCAAGATTTCCAAGTGTCCAAGCTTCTATGATGGATAAGCGGTGTGGAACGAACGCCCCCACAGAGGATCTGGGTCTGCTTGATGACACGGAAGCCAATCGACTGAGAGAATCGTTGGAAGATGTTTTCTTGTTAGTTATTTCCCTATTCCTATTCAGTTTTCTTTGTACAAGTAAACTGATGAATGTCAAGACATGCATTATCGGAATTTAGGAATGTAGAAATATAGTATATCAGCTAATAGCCTACGGCCAAATTACAGAGAATCTCTCTGCCCAGACAATCATACCATTTTTTACTCTTGCAGTTTATTGTGACCAATAATAAAGGGAGCGATGAATGATGTGAAGGGCAGTGTAATTACATACCAGGCATCAATGCTCAATTCAGAGTCATGTTGGCTCAGATCCTATCTTCTGTCGCAATGGTTCCCAGTACTGTTCCTGACATGGGACCCATATCTGACATGCGCATGCAGAGAAGTGGCAACTGGCATGCACACAAGGACAACTATAGCCTAGTGTGTGTGTGTGCATTGCATGAGAGCATCAACAACAATAAAAACAAAAAAAGCTCCTTGTGCAAAGCAAGCAATAGCGGTCATGTAGGCCTTCTTCGTCCAAAAAACGATTTGACAAATTCTCAAGCCTAATTGAGCTCCCCCTGAGTTGTTGGTGCCTTTGTAGCAGTATCTAGGGGGGAAATCACAAAACGACCTCAACCAATGCCCACACATGCGTTTCGGGAAATGCATGCACAGTACATGATAACAATCTTGCGCAGTAATACTTAGAAAAAAATATATATGTGCTTGGATACCGGGAGACTCCCGGTCAAATCGGGCGGGTTGGAAACACTAGTATGCTGGTGGAGGGAGGATGAGAGTGTGTTGAGAGGGAATAGCTTTAGCTGTTTCAGCTCTTGATGTTGCTGACACTATTTTCGGTGGGTGCAGGAGAGGTAAGCATCCTAATTGTCCTCCATATTCTGCTCTCCTCCCTAATTTCCCATTTTTCTTGATTGTATTCTACTTTTTTGTTAAAATCTGCTTCTGATGTGAAGGGGAAAGAAATAGGAATGCACTTAATGCTATGTGCCTGTCCTGAGTTGCCTCTGTCAGGGGAACATTTACTGTCAAGTAAAGTAAATGTCAAGCAAAGAAACATGAGCGAACCGATATTTGCAGATATGTTCTGGGTTGAGTGAACAGTGATACGTAAGTGCCTTACACAGCCAGCCGCTGATGGCGGCAAGGAAATGGACAGGATTGTCGGATGTAGGATTATGAAAAAATGACATAAATAAATAATTAACAAATATAATCACATGTTGTAGATTATATTATATTGAGGATTTAGGGAAGTGTTTGCACTGTCAAGGCACATGCATATAGAGAATAAATTGCCTGTTAATGTATATCCTGGCAGGTTATTGTGTGGAGGTTAAGCCCCACGAGTCAGCCATGGACAGAAGGGTAATTGAAGCCAAAAGGTGTGTGTGTGTGTGTGTGTGTTAACATGCATGTGCCTGCGTGTGAAAAACAATAGTTTGCTGTCTGTTTCAGTTGAGACAGGGCAAGAAGGCTGTCATCCCTTAGAATGACATAACAGGTTTCTCGGGCAGCAGTTTATTCCTCCTCTGTGGCAGCGTTGACGCATGGCTGTGTCTCTCTCACTGTTAATCAGTGTCAGGGAGGCCGACTGGGTCCTGTGGCCCAGCAGCAGCCAGCCTGTCTGCCTCTCACCCAAGGGCAGCCTGCATCAGACAGGGCCGAGAAGATGGTGCTTGCCACCCTGGGGACCCCGTTTTACATCTTCTTCTCTCCCAATCACGACCCTATCTGTATAGGGTCGTATTTATTGATGCATACATATGTATTTATGCATACAGGGACTGTATGCCCATAAGTACATGAATGCACAAACATGCATGCATACATACATACATACGTACATACGTACGTACATACATACATATGTACAATATACACATATCACAGCCAATATCAGATAAGATAAATGCAATACAAACCTTGTGTATATTCTTTTCATGTGTCTTTTGACAGAAAATACACTTAATCAAAGTGAATATGAGCTAATGATGTCTGTTGATGTCTTGTTCACACACCAACACATACATCTTCCACAAAATGACACACACACATCATGCATCAACCATGAGCTCAGCTAGCTCAATTGCTTTATGCTTTATTTGTTTCCATTATCTGTAAGTGACACATATAAAACAAATTATTTTGTGTGTTTTTCTTTTCCTACATACAGCCAAATGTCAAGTGAACTTCATATTTGTATAGCCATTAATCAGTTACAGTCTCACAGCTAAATCTTGCTAGGAAATTAGTGGGGAATAAGGACACATTTAAGTTTGTTAGCATATGCTGAATATATGTTAAGCAATTCTTGTCTTGCTTTATTACATGTTCAGATATTCTGCATGATACCACGCTTACCAGCGAACTGGTCTTTAAATCTCCCACTGTCATCCTAGGAAAATGTATGCATGAATTGCAGATGCTTAAACCATACTGATGTCTCCCTTTTTTACTAATACTGACTACTGCTACTAATATTAATTATTATACTATTAACCTCACCACGCCACAGTCAATGTGGCAAACTTTCTAAGCGGATCAAATATCAGAGGCCCATTTCTCTGCAACAAATTTCTTATGCAGGACCAGTTGTCTCGTTAAGAGTAGACACAGAGGTGCCTCCGTTCAGAGAGGTAATTGTTATTCATCACAACAACAACAACAACAACAACAACAACAATTATTAATAGTGAAATACAACAAAGAGATATGGACATGCATTGTTGTGTTCTGCAATGTGTTGCGGAGGTGACGTCACAGCGAGCTGAGGATCAAACACAGCCTTGAGATGGAGAAAGGCACTGAGGCGATTCAGCGCACGAGCAGAACATTCCAAATGACAAGCCACCGTGGGTGTCAAGGTGTCACAAAGAGAGGTCACCCAGTTCCTCACCCTGGCACCCATCCATGTGTGTTCCCATTGTCTCTTCTCATTTTCTCCACACAGCCACCCCCCCCTCCCCCAACCCCCACACACACACACACACACACACACACACACACACACACACACACACAAGTAGAACGTTTGAATGTATTTTTTATCTTCATCTCTCCTCTCTGTTGCCTCCTCCTTTTCTTCTCTGGAAGCCAGCGTACATCACTCGGGGGATGTGTGCCTGTTATCTGTCTCTTCCTCACTTGGCATAGCATAGCATAGAAACAGGTCATCGCTTCGGGATTACCTAAATAATGAATACATAGGGGTGGAGGGGGGTAGCCTCGTATTCCATTCATGCATCAATTAGCTTCTTATAAAAAAAACAGCGACCCAGAATTGTGTGTATTTTTTATATGGCCACCCCTTTAATTTGTAATAAAGTAATTTAAGTAATTATTTAACCACATGCACTGTGAACAAAACAAAGGACAATATTACAATACATTTGGACCAATAGAAGGAAAACAACCTGAATCAAATAAAATGTTCTTGATTTATTGTTGTGCCCTATTCGCCCAATACACTCACACTGTGCTATCATCCACTATGTATACTGAATACAAACAACGACATGCATGCCTGCTTCAATAGGCTGGGATCCATCACAAATCAGCAATCACAGCATCTTGTCTCATCGCTGTTTACCTCTTCCTCGTTGTAAACAGAACGTTCTAAGGTCAAAGTTAATTGGAATTGTGTTGTGTGTGTCTTGAGGATTGCACTGAGAACTTCATTAGTAAGGCTTTTATTGTGCTTGATTGTTTACATTTTTATTTTTGTAAAGTGAATCATAATTTTATGCAATACACTAAGCCAATATTAGCTAACAGATGCTCAGTTTAAAACATTATGCATAGCCAAGTATGTCTATTCACATACCTACACTCCTGACATAGTACCATGCAATTGAATATAAAGCAATGCAATTCAATGTACTCAATACAATGCAATGCCTATCAATACAATACACAATGCAATGCAAAGCAATACGCTATACTCAATACACTACACAATGCATGTAATACAATGCAATTCACTTTTGCCGATACCTTTTTGTTATAACTTTTGTGAGTTTTTGGTATAACTTCAGGGTGTCATATCTATGCATGAAATAGTCAAGGACTCATAAATAAGTGGACTTAGACTGTAGCCTTGGGCAGTGGGAAACCATACAGAGCAGGGGACACAGGTAGGGTGAAGGTTTTATTGACTCAAAATTATATATGAATAGTCAAGGCATGTACCATAAAGTCCTCTCCCTACTAGACAAACATGGGAAGAGAGTCCTGCAATTGCGGCAAACATGGACATAAAGGAAAGTAAAGAAATAACAATGCTGCAAATCGTTATAAGCAAATTCACCTAGAATAATTGCGGCCGTCACACCAGCCCCCTCTTGTTGAATCACTCCTGGGCAGCGAGATATGATTTCAGCCTCAGTGTCGTTCTAGCCTGGAATGTGGTGAATGGCAATCTTGAAAGGCCGCATGAACAGGTATCAGTGAGTAATCCTGCTGTTGGTTTCCTTCATCTGTTCCATCCATTTCAGGGCCTTTTGTTCTGTTTCGAGTGTGAACTACCTTCCAAAGTAGTATTTTAAGGAGTCCAGAACCCTTCTTCTCCACAGTGGGATGGAGAGCCTCCCAGGGAAATAGCTCCTGGCTGATGGGATGACAGTCGTCTGTACACCCTGGAGAAGAACGTCACCCAGACCACACTCTGAGGCATCCGGCATTGCAATGTAAAGTCCTGCTCAAATTCAGGGCTATGCAGGACAGAGTTCCTATTGAGCGCTTGCTGGATGTCATGAACAGCCTGCTCCCCCTCCTCCATCCACTGATGCTGTTTGGGGGTCCTTCTTCCTATCTCGGTTTGGCAAAGGCCCACTTTGAAGGGTTGACCGCCAGGCCGGCTGACTGTAGGCGGTCAAGGATCACTCCCACATGCGAGGCCAAAAGGTTGAGAGGTTCACCACCGGTTAGGATTTGGATTCACTGGGTGTTCTCCACAGATTTACTCTCTGCGACAGGATGTGGAGATCATTGATCTGGGAGAACCTTAAGCCACCAGTCGATAGGGGGTCCGCTCATCTGCCCTCCTTTATGACACTCAATTTGGCAGGTGAAATAGAGGATGGCTGAATGGACAGATGGATTATTGACTGGTAAATACAATTTTTACTAGAGAGAGAGAGAGAGAGAGAGGTATTTTTAAATAATGTATAAATGAATACCTTAGTTAACATGAACACCATAACCTTAGTTGAGATGAACACAATAAGTAAACATGAACACCATTAGTAAATGACTACTAGACCATTAGGGCCCATTTCCACGTAGTGTTTTCCTCTGGTAGAACAGCACTGGCAGGGCGCTGGGGAGTGCTGGGATGAAGAGCTTGTGCGGTGAGGGAAAAAAACGCTGCCGGCGGGTTTTGTTTGTACGACAACATAGCATCGCTCTGACCGCCATTGTATGAGTAACTAGCGTCACATAGTTAACTTTTTATTGACTCTATATTTGTATCTATTTGTTATACATTGTTTGTTCATCATGAGCACCAAGTGGAGGATGCTTGCGGTCATTCTTTGTACGGACAAGCTTAATAACGGTGACGTGCCCGATCAATCTGACAGCCATAGAGCAAGGAGGAGGTGTTATGTGTTACGGGTTATGATAATGTCTGGACACGGCAATAGACGGACACAGCAAGAACAAGTTTCTCTTCCATTTTCTTTTTTACAAGGGTGATGAGTCCCTCCACATCTAATATATGATTGGTTGCCTGAAAAGGAGTGGCACTGACGACACCAGTGCCTTTCTGAGTGTTCTGATATTTTCAACTAGAAGCTGTCGTGGCAATTCCTTTATGAGATATTGCGTCTAGGACAGATGAGATTTCTAAATGCAAAACAAGCACACAATAGTTGTAGGAATTAACTACTTAATGTATGCATACACCAGTCTCCTCTCTAGCAGAGGGAGACCCAATCACAGTTTCACAGAGCCTGGTCAGGTCATGACATTAAGGGAGGAAAGTGATACAGTTTCATCACCTCATGCTTCACGTCCGGCAGACTACTGGTCAGCAGAGTAAAAGCCAGGGGTGCTCCATATCCCCCAACTGGTCAGCAGACTCAAGAACAGAGGTCCATGCGTTCTCGCCAAGTGGCTAGATGACAAAACATGAGGAAGCACACATGCAAAAAATAACAAACATGAAAAACATACAGATTTTCCATTACAAAAGCCCCGGGAATGGCAGCACAAAAAAGGCAGGGCGCTCTGAAAAACAATGTTTTTTTCTCAAGGTGACCGCATGCTTTCGATTTATACTCTCTCCTCATTGGGAGGAGGCTGGCGCTAAAAACCCCTGCTGTGTGGACATTGGCCCTTAGTTAACCGTTAATTAACTGTTAGTTAATTATTAGTAAATGCTTATTACTGCATTAACTAATGTTAATAAATGGTTAATTAATGTACCCTTATTGTACATATAGTATTACCATACATTTGGTGGTCCCAAATAAACAGAACTTTAAACAGTTCAAACAAGCCCTAAATTACATTTAAAAACTGACATAGTTAACCTCAAATTAAGCAAAAACCTCCCAATGACACAAGGGAACCTATATATACATTCGTACATTACATTTATTTAGCTGACGCTTTTGACAATGCATTCACCAATTAAGATAAAACCTAAAAAGTGCAATAATCATTCAAGTACACAAAATGTATAAAATAAGCAAACTATATGCTAGTAATGCTATGCTATGCAAAACTGGATTTATCCAAAATTGGATATATGAGGGGAGGAAGATAAACACTTTATCCTGTAGTTATAATTATTTAAATAAAGTTATTGTTATAATATAAAATTATAACAATAACTTTACTTTAATAATGGAATTATTAATAGTATACCTTGAGGCTTATATTTATATTGAGTCTTATATTTATATTTATACTTAATGAACGAAATAAGCATAATCTTTTCCCCACACAAATTATTCCACACAATCAAATTCACAACACAGTCTGAAAAAATAGTAATTGTTGGAATTGGTTTGTGTATGTGCAATTTGGATGTTGAATGTATAAAATAGAAAGATTATTAATTCCAGTATAGATGTGAGGCTTGCACTCACACTCAGTATAATTATAGACTTGACAAAAATTGAGAGTGTGAATGAAAACCTAAGAATGGTACAGAATCTCATTTGGTCTGTAATGATGTATAATTAACGCCCTTTGAAATTAAGTGTATTTAAATGAAGAACTCTAAATGCAAGCAGCACCTCTCCATTTCCATTTTCGTCTCTCTTTGGATTCAATGTTAAGACGGTCTCAAGGGCTTTCATTACAAGTGGGGATGAAAGTATTGTTCTTAGAGTTGTGATGAGGTATATCATGGTCCCTCCTAAGATGCATCATCGTCACGTTGTCGTTGTATCATCGTACTACCAAACGCCTGATTGAAATACTGAAGTGCGTGGATATGGTTTCGTGAGGCATCTTCTGTCTACCCCCCCCTCGCTCAATGTAAAAGTCACTGCTCCACGTCAACCTCTGCAGGTGTCTCCTCCGCTCTAAAGGTCACACGACCACCCAGTGCCTTCGCTATCACAAGAATGTATTGATCGCTTCAGACTGTGAAACATTCTGTTTACTGCTCCCTACACCCTACTCATGGCGTACAAATACTACAAATGCTAGGCAACGTTTAACAATGTTCTAATAAAAGCTACCTTGAACATCGTCCAATGGGAAACGACAGTGTAGATACTGTAAAATCTTTTGGCCTTCACTCTTCTAGGGCTTTATGGGCAATGGCATTCAAGTAGGCTATTGATCATAGTACCACCCTCACAACGGCGTCACGGCACTAGACAATTTGTCTATGAGGTGTTCCAGGAAAGAAGGTTACCTGGCATTGCCATGAAGACAGCTGGCGATGATAATTGTTTCATGTCGAAAAGTCAAGGTAAGGTTATACCAGAGAACGATGGAAAACTCATCTGATTATTTCAACAGAAAGGGGGACTATTCAATTATTATGCAGGGTGTGATGGACCAAAGGATGAGCTCTTGTGATACATTAATGTGGGGCGACCAGGCGAGGTACACGATGCTCCTGTTCTCTCCCTCTCGTCACTGTATGATCTAGCCACAGCGGGCGGTCTTTCACCTCACCGGGGCGCAGTGTTTGAGGGGGTCGATGTGCCTCTTCTTCTCTTGGGAGATTCAGCCTACCCGTTGCTAACCTGGCTGATGAAACCTCACCCAGAAGGTGGAGGGATAACATCACGCAAGCAACATTTCAACCACAGACTAAGTCAAGCCCGTATGACAGTTGAGCGCGCCTTTGGTCACCTCAAAGGCCGTTGGTGCCACCTTTTGAAAGTAAATGATACCCACATAACTCTTATAAGCCGCATAGTGTCTGCTTGCTGTGTGCTACATAATTACTGTGAGGACCGCAATGAGGAATTTCTGGAGGGAGATAATGGAGAACTCACAGAGGTAGAGGAGGCTGAGGGTGTGGGACATGAGGAGCAGGTGTATGGTCAACAGCAGCCTAATGACATCAGAAATGCACTGTGTTGCTATTTTTCTAGAATGTGATGTTAAAACCATTTGACCAAAGTGTGCCTACAATGAATGGGATGTTGTTTTAATTCTGGGATGTTATTGGAATTAAGGGCTGTTATGACCCTAAATAGGTTCATTTTCACTTCATTTGGAATGTACATTTTGCAAGTTCATGTAGATATCATATCCAGAGGGCTGTTAACCTTTTTTGTTCATTGAAAATAGTTTGAATGAAACCACTTTTGCAACAAAACACTGTTTAGATTTGCCACATTCCTTCTTCATGTAATGTTATGTGTTTGTATGTTTGTAGATGGAACAAAAGGAAAATAGCACATACAGAATTAAAGCAATCTATTTTTTATTCTCAAAACGTGTTGCCTTTGTAAATATATAACAGTCAGTACCTCTGTAAAGTAGAAAAAAGAAAGAATTAAAAAGTGCTTCTTCTCACAAAAGAGTATTTTAGCAACCAATTAAATGAGAATGAGGTAGCATATATTGTTTAGACATGTAAACACAAAAATAACTTCTTCCTCTGAACAAAACTTATATATATATTATATAGACCACAAATGTATTCCTTCGTACCCATATGAATATAAGAACCTGAATTTAACTGTTTAACGGTAAAATACACTCAATACAAACAAAACACACAAACACACACACTTGAAATGCACTTCACAAATCAAGGCGTACATGCCCTTGGCCCTTGCCCCTGGGCTCTGAACTGTTAAACCTGAAGTGCCATTCTTGCCTTAACTGCCTCTGAACAAAACATTCTTGCCTTAACTGCACCAAGAACATGATGTGCTGCATCCTACATAAACAGCCCATAAAAAGTCCTGCTGACTGTTAATGTCATGTAGAACTGATGAAGTGCTGGGACGTTCATTTTGGGAGGATTGAGGATATGGAGGAATCACAAGTGTCTAGACAGCAGGTTGTGGTTGATATGGCTGTGCCATTGACCAGGCCCTAGGGGGAGGTGTTGTGCTCCAGGGTGACATTGATTGAGATTGACCCGGCAAAACACTTACCAGAGTGCTCACTAGCTGCATAAGCATCTGGTTGCTGGCCTGTTGCTGTGCCTGAAAGGGGTTAACAGGTCAGACACAGCATCATTGGATCCAGGTGGCGGAGGTGTTGAGCTGTCATTTTCCATAAAATCCACCGGATCAACGACAGTTTTTGTACCGAGTGTTCCATTCAAAGCGTCGTACCAGGGAAGTTTGTCCTTCTCTTTACCAGAACTTCCCGTTTTGCATCACGCACTTCAATATATTTCTGGCAAGGTTTTTTTGCCTTAACACGGCATTGTTCAGCTGACAGCAGATAACCTTTCTCCCTTAGCTGTTTTTATGGGTCGTGGCAAGTTGTTCCCAGTGGCGGACCTACCATTAAGGCGAAGGCGATTGCCTTAGGCCCCCAACCAGTAGGGGGCCCCCGAACCAGTTTCCCCCACCCCAACCAGCAGGGGCCCACAGCCACCGGCCAGTAGTGCCCACACCATTGTCATTGTAAATTATAATAGTGTACTAAACAAAAAAAAAAAAAAAAAACATCAGAATGCCAAATTCATATTACTGCCTCCCCCCCCCCAGCACGAGCAGCCAGGAAGTCAGGTGTTCCTGTTCGACACTCCTGTCCAGCGGTGGCGGTAATACACCACGCAGTTGTCAACCGCCATTTCAAAAAAGAAGAGGGAAGGAAGAGGGCCCCTGGCTATGTTCGCCTTAGGCCCCCAAATTGCTAAGTCTGCCACTGGTTGTACCTGTATGTGCTGATCCGACCAAATATCTACAAGGCATTTTATCTCCTCACTAGTCCACGTTTCTCCGCAGTTTGAGGTTTTTTGGGCTTTTTTCATCTCAAGCCACCGATGAATAAACAAATGGGTAAAGCATGGGATCAACAGGAAATAAAAAAATTAATAACTTGACCCACAATTCAATGCTCACAACACCCACAATGCATCAAAACTACATCGTTGTGGACCAATTTGTTTCGGTTGCTTTCACACCAGAGGAACCGCACCAAATTTAGGGAGATAGAGCGGATGGAGACCACCTCTTCAGGGAGGTCTCGGCCGGCTGATTTGGTGCGCACCAAAGTGCGGTGGTTGCATTCACACCAACGCAAACATACCGAACCAAGGGACCAAACTCGTTTAGTGCGCACTAAATGCTGTTGGTGTGAAAACACCCTTAGTTCTTAAAAAATCTGACCCTGTATTCAGGACCCTGTAATTCACTGCTCTGTAGGCCTATAGTGTGGCTTCACAGCATCACAAATGTGAAGGGCACCTTGGCAACATGCTGGACAGTGTGCACTTAAAACCCTCTACTCAATCAATATTCTGAATGCTGAATGCCGAATGCTGCATGCTGCATGCTGAATACTACGACTACAACCATGATTCACACTACTTCTCTTTCACCATTCCCCATTCATTCCCTATAAAATGTGTTATTGTTATTTTTATCAGGACTGGAAGATGAATAACTTCATCATGAATAATCATAACAACATAATAATCACAACTAATCATAACCACATAATGGCCATTTCGACAGATATAAGATACAATTACATCCTATTTCTTTCTTTTTCTTTCAGATATCTTGGCCATCTGTGTTGTGCTTTGAGGCAAGGTTGAGCACTGCCCAAGAACAACATTTTTGCTACTCATAGCAACAATGTACAAGAAAATGTGTCAAACTTAATTATGTGTAATGTCACATTTCAGCCCACAACAACAAAATATGACAGTATATCAAATATAAGAGCCGCTATAATTAAAATTAGACTGATCTCAGTGATTCTATCATTTTTGACAGTCTGCTGTGTGGGAAATATTGAAAAAAATACATTATCCTTGTAATAATGTGCAACATTTTTCATAGTTGTTCCCTTGAATGTTGAATGTTAGTAGTGACGTGGATAAAAACCCACTCTCTAATACTTTAACAAAATACGAGAGGTCGAGAAGAGGCGAGGTTTGAAAGATAAAGACTTTATTATCACTTGCACAGAAGTA
>JAOPJO010000001.1:8440595-8452217 GCA_027123675.1 Molva macrophthalma
ACTCTCGCAAGGATCCTGGAGGGGGCCTGGGAGTATGCCCATCTGGTCTACATGTGTTTTGTGGATTTGGAGAAGGCTTATGACCGGGTCCCCCGGGAGATACTGTGGGAGGTGCTGCGGGAGTATGGGGTGAGGGGTCACTTCTCAGGGCCATCCAATCTCTGTACACCCAAAGCGAGAGCTGTGTCCGTGTTCTCGGCAGAAAGTCGGATTCGTTCCCGCTGGGTGTTGGCCTCTGCCAGGGCTGCGCTTTGTCACCAATCCTGTTTGTGATATTCATGGGCAGGATATCGAGGCGTCACTGCTTTTTGCAGATGATGTGGTCCTGATGGCATCATTGGCCTGTGACCTTCAGCACGCACTGGATCGGTTCGAAGCAGAGTGTGAAGCGGCTGGGATGAGGATCAGCACCTCTAAATCTGAGGCCATGACTCTCAGCAGGGAACTGGTGGATTGCCTACTCCGGGTAGGAAATTAGTCCTTACCCCAAGTGATGGAGTTAAAGTACCTCGTTTGCAAGTGAGGGGATGATGGAGCCTGAGATTGGCAGGAGAATCGGAGCAGCGGGGGCGGTATTGCATTCACTTTACCACACCGTTTTGATGAAAAGAGAGCTGAGCCGGAAGGCAAGGCTCTCGATCTACTGGTCAATCTTCGTTCCTACCCTAACCCATGGTCATGAAGGATGGGTCATGACTGAAAGAATGAGATCGCGGGTACAAGGTGGTTTGGGCATCTGGTAAGGATGCCCCTGAGCGCCACCCTAGGGAGGTGTTTCAGGCACGTCCAGTGGGGAGGAGGCCTCAGGGAAGACCCAGGACTAGGTGGAGAGATTGTATCTCCTCACTGGCCTGGGAACGCCTCGGGATTCCCCCGTCAGAGCTGGTCAATGTGGCCCGACGGTGAGATGAGATGAGATGAGATGAGATGAGATGAACTTAAGAAATGGCTTATTCACCATCACCAAAATTTAAACAGAAATCCGCAGGAAAGAGAGTGTCTTCAAACTGTAATCAGGGAAGCTGACTGCTGATAAATTCAAAGTCTTAACACCTACCAACTTAAAACCTATCTCCTTACTATCTCATTTGTCTCCCTCCTCTCATTACAGCTCGTTACGCAGGACTAGCCTATCCCTGCTGCCGATAGGTACTAGATAAGGGGTCCCCTACATCCCTGTCCACCCTGCCCCATGATTATGGATTTCCATTATGGCACCTGCTTGCACTGCTAACCATCAACAAATCTGACAAATCTGAAATCCTTTTAGTGGAGGAATCTCTCTAATTATGTGTCCCTTCTCACGGTTTCTTCCATCTCCCATTTTGTTAAGGGAAGCTGTTCATTGGGTGAGGAGGTGCAATCTAAATTGCTCGGAAAGTGGGCCCTGTGAAGCCCCTTTGAGACAGTAATGAGGTTAAAGGCTTTATAAATAAACATATAGCTCATGTAGTTTAGAGTTTTGAGGGTAGATATTGCTTCTGGCAGGCCAATAGGGAAAATGGGATTTAATGACCGGCAAGGAATGTCAAAGGTTGTCAAAACAGTCTCATAATGCCGCTTTATTATTTTGACTTGGGTAAGTGCTTTTCTAACTGCCTATATAATATACCAATATTATTTGCTTAAATGCCAACATGACTTTCGTCTCCTGCCTTTCATTCCTTTTAGGCTAGAAATTTAAAAAACAACGTTGACATTGACTGTGAATGCAGAGAATAGATTTCGCTCATTGGTTAAGCGAACCCTTGGTAAGTAAAATAAAAATGCGTGTGCCGACATAGAGATGCAGGGAAAACATGTCATGTGTGAAAGTCACACAGTGAAAAAAAAAGGGGCGGGGAGGGGGGAATTTGCAGTTGACAAGTAAGGAGAGTAACAGCTGCATTCTCCTTTCTCATTCTCCTCCTGCAGTTAACTGATGCACTGCTCAGACACTGTAATCATCATCACATCTCTCAATGACACACAGACACACACACACACAGACTCACATACACCCTTGTCCTTGGATTTCTGTTCTACACGTATTCCCTCCCGTTGTGCTGCTGATTTACACTTCATATTCAGATGTTTTTTATTCTTAAATACAGTAAATCTGTCTGTTAATGTACGTGCTGTCATGGAATGTATGATTGCTTATTCTTGTGAGGCAGGTTGCAAATAAACAAATGTTGTCTGATGATACAACATTCGCTCCACATTTGTCTCTAGTGGTTGACCCTGTTGGGCACAATCTAGCATAGACCTACACACAATGTTTGTGTGAAGGGAACCCGTTAACCTTGATGGATGTGAGTTAGGTTAAGGGAATGGCAAGTAGGCTACTCCCAGATACAATGCTTATATTTGTATGTTTTTATAAAAAAATGTTGTTCTGGGATGCTTGGAAGTACTTCTCTCTGTCCCCTTCTCGTCCCCATTTACAAGATGAGGAAATTAACCGGGGTTGCGTGCAACTTCACAGCGTTCTTGTTGATGATATTCCAAGTGGGGTGCATATCTGAGCCTATTTCCTGTAGCAGTAATTAGTGCAGTGTAGTGACACTGACTAAAGAAGCCAGCGCTGCAGTTAAAAGGGGAAAGGGGCTGGGACATGTGTCAAAATACTGCCCAAGGTAATGGGATTAGTAGTCGTGTGTCATCTGTTGCGATGTATTATTAAAGAAAGGCCCTGTGTCAAAAGACACAAGATACATACAAAGGGATTGTCATTATTTGTGTGTATTAAGCTGACAGCAGGGTTCTATTATTGAAGCAAATCAGTTCTCTGGTGAGCTACCTTTTATTTGGCTGCTATGTGATGGTGCAATCATTCTGAAACAGTTTGCATTAATAAAAAAGGCAACATAGTTGAAACCTACACAATGTGGAGGAAGGGATGTCCATAATACCTCCATCTGCTATTCACCTTCTTGGATGAATCCTCCTTTACTTCCTTGGATTAACGTTCCTTATGATGCCTTTGGCCAACCAGGCATCCACCGTACAGTAACGGTGGATACCGTGCCTGTTCATCCATGCCAGAAAACACCTTTCTTTTTCACTGCAAAAATGCACATTTCCAAACTGGTCTACCATTTGTAGATCTCTTGCTAGAGGTCTATAACTTCCAGCACTCAAGTTATGTTAATATACCGGTAATAGGATTTCTCACTATTGAAATAGATTGAAGCTAGTCACAAAAAACAAAAACAAAGTGGGAATTCTCAAATAGTTCCTGGGAACCATCTTTTTGACTCCCTTGAGTAGAGAAATATCCCATCATCCCCAATTGAACACACACCCTGTAACCTGATCCAACATGATAACATAAACTGAGTTTTTTTGTATTAGTTCAATAATCTATTTATATGCAGCAGAGAAGACTTACATCCTTGATTATTTGTTACATCTGGATGTGAGCTATCCTGACTGAATAATCAAGGATTGCTTGGTGGTCTATTGTTAGCAAATTATAACTTGCTGATAGGTCAAATGGTAATACAGTAGTATATATCGGAGGGGGGCTGCATAATATTCAATGCATGTGTGTAAACCTAGTCCAGCTTTCTGGGTTTCACGTAAGGCAGAAGAGAATGGATATTATCCAATTAATTTACATATGTATACATAAATATGTATGATAATGTACTCATTAATTTATAATAATGGATTTCATTCTATATGCATTTGAGTCAGATGGTGAATATGGATTTTGACTGATTCAATTTGAAATTATAGTCATGTTTATTGAGACAAAAATGTTAAATGCTCTACGGAGTTGAATGGGCAAGCTCGCTTTCTCTTTACACAGTCCTTGACTGCCATCTACTGGATTTATGAAGAAAGAACAGTTGATGTTGAAACGTTACATTTGTTGTATATGCATTTGTTAGAAAACCCCCAGTTTATACAGGGAAAAGTTTGGAATTCAAGAAATTTTAAATAAATGTTGCGCAGTATATACCTCAATGGACAGTAAACACAACCACGTTTTTCTTTTTTTTTTTACAAGGTTTCAATGCTCTACGGAGTTGAATAGGCAAGCTCGCTTTCTCTTTGCACGGTCCTTGACTGCCATCTACTGGATTTATGAAGAAAGAACAGTTGATGTTGAAACGTTACATTTGTTGTATATGCATTTGTTAGAAAACCCCCAGTTTATACAGGGAAAAGTGCAAAATTTAAATAAATGTTGCGCAGTATATACCTCAATGGACAGTAAACACAACCACGTTTTTTTGTTTTTTTTACAATGTTTCAACTTTCTGCAGAGCTCTAGACACAATAAGTGCTTTCTAAATCACTGTTGAAGAGCACACACACACACACACATTTTTTTCTCCAGAATTTTATTCTTCAAATTATTTTAGAAAACTCATTACATTTCAATATATATATTCATATATTTTTATATTCATATTTTTTTCTTCACCGATTAACAATGTTGGCTATTTTCCCTTTACTCCCATTGTATGCCCTCATAATCCTAACCGGGCTGGAGATCCCCTCACACAAACATTGTGCGGCGGTCCTCAGCATATACACAGAGGGGAGGGGAGAGCAGAGAAAGGGGTTCCTGGGGAGTGAGGTATGGGTTCAGGCCATTAGTACAGAGCATGCCAGAAACTGTTGGGGTATCCTGAACCCAGGGCAGCGAGGGGAGGGGGGCTTTTGTACACACTACACCACTGTTAATACCGGTAAGATAACCACACAAAGAGATAAAGACCTTTCAGAATGCCTTGTTCAGCATGTTTGGTGGGATTAAAAACAGATCATGTTCAATGTCTCCTTGTTCGAGATGCAAAACGCGTTTTTGTTCTATTGTCGTCAAGAACCAATGACGGGAATGACAGATGCAAACTAAGTTCCAGATACATAAACCCCCAATGCCTACCAGTAGCAGCCCTATAGGCTGGTTTAGCCCTTTGTGAAGCCTACAAACAAGAAAATATTTGTCCAAGAAACAATAAGTAGAAAAGGCAATTTACAAAAACTAATTTCTGGCATGTGTGGGTAGATTGTGGGTCGATTTTTTTCCCCCCCCATCGTTTCTCTAACGTTCTGGAGAGGACAACACCTACAGACAATATGGTGGCCTGAATAATTGATTATAATATGTTTGATTATATATCCTGGATTGTTAAACCAATCAGATCACACCATTTTAGGTGTTCAAAAATAACATTTGTTCTTCATTTGGCAATATCATTTAAAATTGAAACTTGGCTCAATGATACTTCTTAAAGTCACCTTCTTTGCTGGTATGAATTGCTATGAAAATAAATCAGGCAATAAAATAGATCTTGATAAATATTCACACAAGCCATTTTAGAAAAGGCTTCATTGGATTTAAACAAAAAATTATAATTGCACATCTCCCCAAGGTCATTCAAGACATCTGAATTCGTCATTTCAAACGCCATCTCGCACAGCCACACATATACGCACACATACCCACGTATAGTAATGTGTCCAAAGGGGCGAAGCAGCAGTGCCTACCCTGCGAAACCCATTTAGAATGTGACCTCCGCATACCCAATGAACACACTGAGTAGCTATTCCAACTGAGGCATATATTTGTCATGCGATAATTACAAAACAAAGACGAAATGGCAAACATATTTAAATAAAGTGTAGGTAGCAACCAAACAACTGTTTAAGGAAAGAAGCGTCTGGTGTGTGCTGTTTCAAACAATTAATACAAGCAAGTGTGGTTAAGAATCAGTGTGGATAAGCCCAAAAAAATCCATTAAATTGCGGAATCAATATAGAGCCATAATGCACCCATGTGTACCCACCCTGGCAATAACACAAATCGATAGCCCTCTGAAAACGCAACATGCTAGTGTTTGACCTATGTTTTACTAAAACATGAAATCAATCAAGTGTCTGAATGTGATCGTCGTCTGTAAAAATGACGCATCAGAACAAGATTAAGGCATTTGGAAATGATACCTTTCCGAGAACAAGCCCACTGCAATCTGTGATCAGTCAACATAACCAGTTGTCAATACCATCCTTTTGTGATGAAAAGGAGCCCTTGAGGACTATGTGATGCAATGCATATTACTCTTTGGTGATAGCAGCCTTAAGTCCCGTCACAAAAGGTACGCTCTCTTAATGAAAAGCATTTTTTTTTAAATACAGAGCTATAGTTTGATATAGGCAGGCTGTTTTGAGTAATTGTATGATAATGAGATGGCCGTAAACACTACTCACTTTCCAACCGGATGCATTTCCTAAATGAAGCAGGCAGGCCTTCTAAAATACTCAACAAAGGTTGAGATAAAGTTCATTTTTGTACAGCAAAAACTTTAATGCTAACACTTGAAGGATCACTGCTAGAATTATTGATGTTCGGCAAGTACATTACATAGAACCCCAAATTGTCTAACTATATTGATGTAGCCTTAGCCTATACTGAGGAAACATTAGTGCATTTTATATTTTACAAAGTTTTCAGATGAGAAAGCCCCTGAGGATTAAATGTGAATGAGCAAGTCCACCTTAACAATCAAAAGTGGCTAAATTGACTGATCAGAACATTACAGGTAACATGTCCGTTTTTTAGGCAACACATGAAAGAAAATAACACCCGCAAAATGCCACAAAATGAAAAATGAAAATAATAACTTCGGTTTCCAGGGCTCATTCATAACTTGAACGCCAACAACAGGTAATTAGGCTGAAGTGATTTGAGGTAGACAGACATACTGTTTTCAAAGTACAGATCTTTAAGCTGTCCATAATCAATTCAAACAAAGGACACCGTTCACCTAAATGACCACGGCTTGGGATGATTTGCTGTGGCCAGCTTGAGCAGACTACCTGTGACCTGAGACACTGGGCCGCTGACGCAATAAAATCATTACAGTAAGGTCAAGGTCAGTATGTCATGGGGCGGGGGGGGGAGGGGGGTATAGTGGAGTGCAATGAAAGTAGTGGGCTTGATACAACGCAACAGGTTATTTACCAGTAAAACATTTTACATACCACACACACATCTCCAATGACCACAATTCAACAGCAGCTTTTCAAAACTTCCGCTATGTCACTCTTCTGGGTTCATTTTACATGGGATTTTCTTGTACTAGGCCAATACTTTTGACCTAGTATAAGAAACACATGCCGATACATGGCATATGAACGGTCATATGCATGCAATACATCCAAGTGTATTCACGCCAGTCCCAAAGACACGAAAGCTTAAAGCCAGATCTCATGCCCATGTAACAGTCACACATTGTTCTAGAGAATAAAAAATATATACCATTGACTTCCAGTGTACTCCTGTTTTGTTTCGATTTTCTTTTCAAGTTAAAAAAGGTTCTTCTCTATGCACGCAACCTCAGTCACAGATTCTCAGATATACACGCGCAGCCACGCACACGCACACACGCACACGCACACACACACACAGATATATATTTATATATAGAGAGTGATATTATACCTTTACGGAATTCTTATCTGAGAAGTTAGGCAAAGTAATTTTTTTCATGTTCATTTGGATAGACTTAACTTTAAACAAGAATAAATCAAGCTCTCTTTTGTTCCACTTTCCCTTTGTGAAGGACATACATTTTTCCGGAGTGGGAAGCGCTACAACAACACATGACTACTGAAGAGCGGGCAGCAGGGTTTAAAAGGAGGGGGGGAAATGGTCAAAAGGCCTGACCTCGAACAAGGCAGAGAGATGAGCTGACGACATGGAGCTCTGCAGCATGTGCAGGCCAAAACGGACTAGTTCAAGGTGTAGCGAGACCGAGAAAGGAAGTGGGGGTAAAGGGAGAGAAATTGGAGTGGTCGGGTAGTAGGAGTGCAGGCTGCTAAAGCGCTAGCACTGGACTATACATTTGAGGTCAGGGAGAGGGAGTAGTGGGCAGGTGGAGAGAGGAGTGTTGCATACAGAGTCCTGGGCTCATCGGTAAACCAGGTGGGATATAGTGCCAGTTTTGAAGTTGAGCTGATGGTTGGGCACAAAGTTGTGCTGGGGATTTTTCCGCGTACATACATCCTTTGCATACAGGCCCATACACGAGTCACACGAAACCTTGGAGCAGTTCACGCAGGTGTGCGACGCACCGGGCTTATTACAGAACCCACACCGGGATCCCCCTACGCTCGCACGCTCGCCGTTGCCGCCGACCACTGCTGCCATGGCAACAGACTTGCTTGGAAACAGCTTGGTGGACATGAACGGCTTCTCCAGCATCTGGGGGTGAGGGTGCGTGTGCGAGTGGGTCAATGTGAGGGGGTGTGGGTGGAGGTGGGAGTGGGAGTGAGTGTTGGAGTAGACGGACAGCTTCTCCTTCACGGGTATGTATCCGTCGAGTGGCCGTGGGGATTTGGGGTGGTAGTCCTGCAGGCCGCAGCAAGGGGAGGGGTCCACGTCGTGGCAGGCGGAACACAGGATCACGTCGCACCTCTGGCAGGAGGCCACGCTGGAACAGGCCAGGCCGCAGCCTTGACACTTGACACTGCCGTGGGACTTTAGCATCCACCCGTCCCTTGCCCCACTGGGCTCTCGGGATGGAGGTCGAGAGGGGGTCTGCCGGCCCCCGATCCCGGCCATACCCCGCTCCGTGTACAGGTCGATCTCATCCAGGGAGGAGATGTGGTGGTAGGAGGAGTAGGACTCGGGAGGAGGCGGCGATTGAATGGGAAAGAAATCGGCTACAGGGCTGTACGAGGGCGGAGCCGCCACGGAGAAGAGGGACGCCGAGGCACAGGGTCTCAGGATCTCGTCCTTTGCGTCCTCCTCCGTGTCCACAAACAGGGGCTCTTTCCTCAGACTCAGGGAGGCCTTGAGGATGGGCTTGTTGGCCGCCGCCGCGTGCCAGTGGCCGGCCCCGTCGGTGACGTCTACGGACTTGGACGGACGGCTACCTCTCCTCAGGTGGTGGGGGTGGCCCCTCTCTATGTCCATGGGCCGCACCGACAGCCGAGCCATATCCGACCCAAGGCTGTCCCGCCTGCGCAGCGCCTCGGCACAGCCCGCGGCGTCGTCGTGGCACCCCATACGGAGCTCCAGGGCCTCCAGCTCTGAGGCCGAGCCGCGGGCCAGGGCGACCACCTCGCCGAGAAGACGGCACTCCGCCTGGGCCAGGAAGAGCTCGAATGCCAGCTGCCGGAGGTGGTTTGCGCCGCCCGGGTGCTCCCGCAGATGGAACTGAGACTCGTGGTCACGGGAGTAGCCGATGGTACGCATGATGGATCGAAGCTCGGTGTCAGAGATGGCGGACTGCAGCTGGTACACGTATGGGCCAGTGAAGGTCTGAAATGAAAAAAAATGAAAGTCACAAGATAAATGAAACCTCCAAGAAACAATTATACTCATGCACTCATTAACTATTTTTGTTTTGACTTGGCTAATGTAATACATTTGTTTTGACTGTGGACTACTATGGACCTGAATTAAACTGGATGCATTTATAAGGATAAGTGTGGGAGCCATGAATCATCAAAATGATGGTGGAGTAACTATGGTGAATCACGCTATGCTACCTCTGCTATTGTTTCAGTAATAGTGAATGTACGGCCATTTCATTTGAATGCATCAGAGAACATGCCTGTCGCTGTAGATACGTTATCTGAACCTTTACAGCATGCAGGTGTCATCAGTTCTACCCAATGGAAAAGGCAGTTGTTGGGACTTATTCTTCTCAGCCCGTTCTTTGAAAAGCCCAATGAACAAATCACCCTGAATATATAATAACAACATACGTGCTTTATTTTACTTCCCCCACATGACCTACACCTTGTAAGCAACATCTCACACACTGAAACTGGAAGTAAAAAGTTTGTTGGAAAAATAATACAGGACACTATTGGGCATTTTCCAAAATTATTAATATTAATATTACAACGCCCACCTTTATAGACCTGAACTCCTTTTTCCAGGGGAAGAGCAGAAGGTTTGTGCAGATGGTTTCCAGGGTGTGAAAGGCCCTCTCCAGGCCCTTGATGCCCCCTCTTTGGCAGCGGAGAGAATTCTCCACCACCTCATAGAAGCGCACCATTCGGAAACGCTGTCCCGGGTCGGGCTGGTAGGCCCCGAGCAGAGCTGTGGCTGTGGAGAGCAGGGCCTCGCTGTCCTTGTGTCTGCCTTTCCCGCCCTCTGGTGGGGGCCCGCCACCAGCCCCCTCCTCCAGGCGCCTCTCCAGTGCCGCCACATATCTCCGGAACAGGTCTTCTTTTAACTTGGCATCCATTATCAGCAGCAGACCGTTAGTCAGCTGTGGCACCTTTGTTCAGAAAGCTCCTTTAGCATGCCCTAACCCAAGTACCACGTCCAGGCTTAATAACCATCATAAACCACATACTGCCACACAATCTCACGTTTATGTCTTCTGGGAGGGGAAGGTGGAGCTCTATCTTAATCAGTAGCATATCATCTTCTTTACAACAGTTCAATTGTGGTAACTAGGCTTCTGCCTGAGGGGACGCCTTCTTAAGGGCATCTCTGGGTTGTTCTCTGGCTTGCACTTATCCTTCAGCCTTGCAGGCCAACGTCATGCACAATGAAGCCAAACAGAGGAGAAAGCGTTGCACTGTTACTCCAAAGCTGCAGGTACACATTGACTGTCGATTTGACCAGTTTCTTCAAACGTAGTTCATCCAAGGTTACTCAGCACACAGGGGAAGGTAAAATACGATGCGTTTTCTAAGCCATGTTGACTCCAAGCTGTAATTGAAGAACAAAAGTATAATTCTTCCTCTTAATGGTATTAACACATTTGCTACCGATTTACACCCATTTAATGAATGAATCAATGTATGGCTGTTCATCAGTGGTCATTCCTAGCGCTATACATTAAAAGCCTACACTGCTACACACCGTCACCATAGAGAGACGCTGAGCAAAGCTGCCTGCACATACATAAGAAACGAGCATGTTCACCAATGCCAGGCAAATTACTACACAGAATGTATTACAAGTATGACAATGCGCAGTTTAGGAAAATGTCAACGTTTACACATGAATTGAAATGTTCCTGCTAGCGCTAATGGGCAGACATGATATAGATCAGTAGATCATGATCTACTGGTGGGCTGGTTAGATGGTTAACGTTAGAATGGTAAGACTCCATGCTAGCTCACACACCTGCACCATGAACATGATCTACCGCTAGCCAGCTACCTGCGCCAGCACCAGCGTTGGATTTAAACGACCAGATGTTACGACGGATAATGTTGATTAAGTCCAGGGTTACAATCAACAAACGTACAGTACGACACTTGCCGTGCCCCCCAAATACTGCTTAGACCGTAAACGCCCATTTCGGTGCTGCTAGTTAGCAACCGTTTGGGTTAGCAACCGACTCGATCTACACGTACACATCTATCGCATCCAGCCTTTATGTGCACACAATACACCAGACCCGTTGCCCTGTCCCCGGTCCCTGGTGTGCAGTTGGGTGTAATAATCACAAAAACGCAATTTGAACTATGACAGCCTTACCTTTAGGTAATGCTAGCTATGAGCTAGATACTCCTTCGCTAAAGGAAATTCCCATCGTTGCATCGCGCATGCGCAAAAGTCTGACAGCTCTTCAGCGTCATGTGGTCCACGTGCACAGTACGGCTCCAGATTAATATAATATTATATAAAATAATGTAATATAATATAAT
>JAOPJO010000001.1:8639228-8644228 GCA_027123675.1 Molva macrophthalma
GAGAGAGAGAGAGAGAGAGAGAGAGAGAGAGAGAGAGAGAGAGAGAGAGAGAGAGAGAGAGAGAGAGAGAGGTAGAGTGAAAAAGGACGGTCATGTGGCCGTGACCGCGGCGTGTAGTAATTGTAAAACTCAGAAAGAGCTGTTAAAGCACATTTCTGACATGTAGCGCCGCTGCGTTTCACTTCTGATCAAAGGGTCCACGGGAGCAGCGGCTGATAACCCAATCAATGCGCTCCTTTTGTTTTTCGCTGAATGATGCACGTTTAGCGCTAACCTCCAGGCAAAGAATGAAGGCAGGAGAAACAGAGGTGTAGGAGAGGGAAAGAAAAAGAAAAGGTGGTGGCGGTGGTGGTGGTGGAGGAGAGCGAGGGGGAAGGGTAAAAAGAGAGAGATGGAAGGCAGAGGAAAAGGATGTAAGGACCGCATTTGAATTCCAGGAAACGAAAAAAAAAAAAAAAGCAAGTGAGGTAGAGAGCAAAAGCGAGAGAGCCAGAGAGAGAGCCATAGAGCGAGCCAGAGAGAGAGCCATAGAGCGAGCCAGAGAGAGGGCGGGAGAGAGAGCGCCAGAGAGAGAAGGATAGAGAGAGCCAGAGAGAGCAGGAGAGAGAGAGAGCCAGAGAGAGCAGGAGAGAGCAGGAGAGAGCAGGAGAGAGAGAGCCAGAGAGAGCAGGAGAGAGCAGGAGAGAGCAGGAGAGAGAGAGCCAGAGAGAGAAGGATAGAGAGAGCCAGAGAGAGCAGGAGAGAGAGAGCCAGAGAGAGCAGGAGAGAGCAGGATAGAGCGAGCCAGAGAGAGAGAGACAGAGAGAGACAGAGAGAGAGAGCCAGAGAGAGACAGAGAGAGAGCCAGAGAGAGACAGAGAGAGACAGAGAGAGAGAGCCAGAGAGACAGAGAGAGAGAGCAAGAGAGAGACAGAGAGAGAGTAAGAGAGAGAAAAAAAGAGAATCTGAATAAAGTTAGCAGAGTGTTGGTGGTGAGTTTGATGGGTCTACAGAAAGGTATTAAGAGGTGCTGTGGGGGATGTGATGTGGACGTGGACGGGGCGATTAGAATATGAAATGTTTTAGCAGAGAATGGAGTACAAAGGCAGGGAGATGGAGGGGAGATTAAAAGATTACCTGTCTTCTGCTCGTGTCCTTCAGGAGCCAAACGGCTGTCTGGGAGACTAAGAGCCTCCCCCAGCTCACACAAGACAGTCAATGGGAGACAGAGGGGACCAAAACCCTGTGTGTGTGTGTGTGTGTGTGTGTGTGTGTGTGTGTGTGTGTGTGTGCGTGTGTGTGTGCGTGTGCGTGTGTGTGTGTGTGTGTGTGTGTGCGTGTGCGTGTGCATGTCTGTGTGCGTCTGCGTATGTGTGTGTGTGTGTGTAAGAGAGAGAAAGACAGGTAGAAAAAATAAAGAGACACGTCATAGAAAGAGACCAAAACAACTTGAATCTCTAAATGATGGCAGCCCTTGATAGAGGACCAGAAGGGCAAAAAAGAAAGAGAAGATCTTTCCACTTTTCACAACAGCCATGATAAAGAGGCTCCTTTAGACGACAATCAATCAATTGGTCAGCCGATCAATCAGGCTGTATTTAGTAGTCATGGCGTCCTTTAGACCTGCTGGCACTGACAGGGGAGAGAGGCTTTTCAATGTGAAACATTAAGAGGTACAATCGAGACACACAGCTCCTGGCAAACACCAGACTTCAAAAGTAAAAAAAATAAATAAAAGGTAGATAGCCTAGTGTCATCGAGTGAGACAAAGACAGTATTGAGGTAGGGCTGAGTGATCTGGAGGAATGTGTTACCACCATGGTGGTTCTTTAGATTGTGTAGGGATCAGGGCATTGAATGAATCACAATTTGACAAAGGGATAAAGGGGGTTTTAATTATTCTGACGTCGGCATCTCTTTCTCACTGTGCGTCTTCCTCTCTCAGTCACTCCCATCATCACTTTATCCTGTCACTATAGAAACCTGACTCCCTCAACCTTCGGCCTGACAACATGCAGTCCCTCCCCAAAGAAGCCCATCCAACACTAGACACCAACCACTGTTCATTCATTAACTCATTAACATTCCCTAACATGCATATTCACACTGTTTTACATGACATATGTTTGACATGATGTATTGCCACATCTATTAAATGTATCGCACCAATTGAGAGCTGTATCTTTTTTTTTTCTTTTTTTTTCCCCAAAGCTCCTGATAGAGACGATCCGGATGAGGACGAGTGAATAATCGGCCGAACCCAAAGCCGCGGACAAGGAGGAGCGAGGCCGGAGAAAGAGAGAGGAGCGAGGCCGGAGAGCCTCCTCCCGGGGAGGAGGCTACCGCGGCGGCGCCTCGCCACCCCTCCGGGCGCGTCCCTGACGGATGGGGATTAAAAGACGCTAATGTGCAGGCGTAGGGACGCTGACCTTCCGCGGAGATTGACTTTACACTAGTGGAAATGGAAGCCCGTAAATCAGGGATGCCGCGGACGCCGCCGCATCTCTTTCCCTGTGACGGTGTCAGAGCCCGAGCAGAACACATTAATCTCCGAGATCCCGGGCGCCTGGCGCTGGCCGCCGCCGCCGCCATGCCGCGGCGATGACCCGTCCATTTATCCATTTAGCGCAGGGCTTTGACGCGCGCTGACGTACGACAAAATGATCAGGGGACCCTGCCCCCCCCCCCCGTGACACTTACGCTCCTATATGTCTTATGTGTGTACCCACACGTGCGCGCACACATGCACAACACACACGCGGACACACACACACACACACACACACACACAGGCGGGCCCTAGACGTATTGAATGATTGAAATCGTGAATGTTCTTATTTTCAAAAGGATGGTATCGAATAAACACTGAATCAATAAAAGAAATTGAAAAAAAAAAAAGTTATTTCTACCGGTTATATTTGCAAACAGATGAGCACAATCTGTTAGTTTCTGGTGTATGGTTTTTATTTGTGTGTGGAGATAAGCCTTTTGTTTGCGGTCCCTGGCAGCCGTGCTTGTGCTGCTTTAGATGAGGGGAGAGGAACATCTGCGATACGTTTCACAGAGGCCCAAATGAGCTCTGGCACAGCACACAGGGGCCATGACAAACTCCCCGCATGTGTTAATGTGCGGATGGATTCGGAGCCAGCGAGTCACGATGTACATACACTCGTATATCCGTGCGCTGCACGCATCTGTAAAAACTCATGCGTGAAGACCTGGAAAACGCACATAATCCAGGGTTTTGGAATGAAATGTGAAAATACATATATTTTCGTGACTAACCTTAGGTCCTGGGGGGGTGTTGGACGAAGGGTATGAAGTGTAATACTGGGTTGTTAGACCTATTATCACAAGTGAAGTGGCTCCACAGTGGTAGTTGATAGAAGTAATTTGGTCTTATTGACCAGCCAAGGGCCCTACAGAGACTTGAGTCCCTTTATGGACTGGCCCACAGCCTCCCAGCCATACACAGGGCTAGTGGGGGCCAGGGGGGCAGTAACGGGCCTTAGGTCAGGCCCGTGACCTATCCCGGCACGCCTTACTCTACTACTGGGCTCACACGGGGTCCACTCCACTCAATACCCTTTTAATTGCATTGGGATGGTTTGCGGCCTATCGATTAATAGGTGTATTTATGTCGTCCCGGGACCCAGGGCTACATTGTATTTCTGTGTGGCATATTCATTTATTTACCTATCTCTCCTGCCCCTATGCATCATCCATATATCTATCCATCTCTCCTCCGAGAGCACTTCAATTCAAGAGCTCCATAATTACTGCAGTCCTATAATTGACTGCTTTGATTTAGGATTTTTCTGTTTCCCTCCCCGCTGCTGCCGCCATCACTCGCTCCCCGCCTCTACCCAGACCACAGACAGAGGGATGAGATATGGAAATAGAAAAATGGGAGATGGAGCAAAGAAGATACCCAGCACTAACACACACACAACCTTACACACTCACACACACCCACACACACACACACACACACCCTTACAAATACACACACACACACACACACACACACCCTTACAAACACACACACACACACACACACACACACACACACACACACCTTTTCTTATCAGTATCTCCTGTTGCTGTCATCCGTGGGGAGGGCGGGATGAGTTGATAATTACCGAGGGAGATTCATGCAAATCGATGCACTATTAAAGCATTATAAAGCCTTTTATCAGCTTTTCTTTTCCAAATTGGAGGTGATAAAAACCTATTGTAAAGGCGGGAGAAATGGCCTCGATCTCTTCATTATAAAAAGGAAAAAAAGGAGGAAATTGTAATTATGTTAACCCCCCCTCCCAAACTTCCTTTCTGAACACACTTACTCATTCATAATTAATGAATTTACGATTTTGTAAAAATGGGCACAAAGAACAACGCGGAGCAGTGTCATTTATTTCTCCCCCCCTCACTCTTTCCTTTTCTCTCCTCCGTGCCTCACAGAAAGGAAGGGAGTGCAGGGGATATTGTTGAGTATTGTGACGGGGGCCGGTTGTATTTCCCCCTCGGCTGTCCCGCTCCTTAACATAACGCTTTGCGCCTTGAGGGCACCCATAAAGGAGCCTGCATTTTCCAGTCCTAGCGAGGTGGACAAGACCGTAGGGCGAGAGGGTGTGAATATCTCTTGAATTTTCTCTCTCTAGAAAGAGAGAGAAAAAGGCAGAGACAAGTCGACGACGAAAAAAAGGGGCCAGAAACGGTAAAGGCTAGACAAACAGCCATGCGGCCTTGACCATGAGGCGTCCCTGGGAGCACCAGGGAGTGAAGCGCAGACATTTTATTTTGTTCCTTCCCCCCCCCCCCCCGATGTAAAACCTTGACCCGGATCGTGTTGTTGTTGTTGTGGCTCCTAATGACGGACTCCCCCTCGTTTTTTAAGGTGCGTCGCTAACCAAGGGACAGGTCAGTTACAGTGTGGAGGGATCTGACCTCAAGCAGACACTGCTTTTACGTGAAACAGACGGGGAGAGAAGGAGAGAGAGAGAGAGAGAGAGAGAGAG
>JAOPJO010000001.1:8646728-8650453 GCA_027123675.1 Molva macrophthalma
GTGTGTGTGTGTGTGTGTGTGTGTGTCCATGCAGTGTGTTTGCGCGTGCTAGTGTTTAGTGGTTGTTTGTGTTTGCATCACGGTGAGTTACAAGACTGCTCAGAGGGCTATGTGAGTGTGCGCCAGAGAGAGTGAGAGGACTATAGATAGAGAGTGATAGAGAGAGTGTGAACAATGAAGCCAAGGAATAACGGTCTCGATAACAGGAGTGCTCCCTGCGAGAAGAAAAGTAATGGGTCTAGCTTGAGGGCAAAGTGCTTGCCACAGTTTGTGCACTTGTTAGTCTATAGAGCTTGTACATCGCGACGTCACATCACAATGACCGCCGCCATTTTGGGAGCATAGGCGCATTGGAATGTTAGTTATTATTGTTTGTAGAAACGGTATTTTGGTCATTTTTTTGTAATATATCGTGAAAGGATTCTCTCATTATGGGTAGACATTGTTGTGTTTGATAAACTGCCACAGCGTTTCTCATGCAAGACGTGGCAAAACAAAGACGTCATTAGCCTAAGCTACGGTATATTTACGTTGATTTAGGATTTTACAGTTATACAATACTCTTGAGCCCTCTCACTGTGGCGGAGAATCAGCAGCAACAAAAAAATCCCCATGATGCATTCATTCATTATACAAGCCCTATAGCACATTGGTATTTGTTCTGCGTACACATCTATCTATCCCTCTCATTTATATCCGTCCGTCTGTCTCTCCCTTGTCCTTAAGTGCGTCACCAGTGCCTCTCTCACTATGCCGTGTATAACCCCCTGTCTCTCTGGTCAAGGCTTGGGTGTGTGGGGTCAGACAGGGATCCACCAACACGGTGTAAATCTTCCGTCCCGGAAAGACAGCGGCGGGGTATGCCAGTGGTTTATGTGTTGTCCTCCAGGGCAAAGGCAGGTGTCCGGGCATCAGCGGATCCGGGCGCGTGTAATGGTTTTTATTCTTGCTGTTCTTGGTGTTGTTTGAGAGTTAGCTGTCACTGTTCAACATTGTAACATGCACGCAAACACACACCCACGCACGCACGCGGACGGACGCACACGCACACACACGCAAAGAAGAGAAATACACAGACACACACACACACAAAGACAAAGACAAAGACAAAGATAAAACAATAGACACACACACACACACACACACACACACAGGAACCAGCTGCAAGGAAGTCCTTGATGGCTGGTCATCCTGTAAAAGTCTTCTTTACTCTTCTTTACACACACATACACACACAAGTCATGTTGTGTGTGATCATTTCTTTAACTTCACCAATCAGGTAAAACAAATTTAGTTTACACATAGAGTAAAAGCAGTTGCTCAGGGTATCTGGTATCTGAGTACTGTAAACAAAAGAAAAACACAGATTCCAGAACACATGTGATTCATCACAGCACTGAGGCAGTACGACAGTTTACTGGCAACGGCAGGTTGGCAGGTTTAGGGGTTCAGATAGCAGGGGTCAGAGTTCACGATAAGCTGGTGATTTAGCATCTACAGTAAGGAGTCAAGAGGATCAGGGCCAAGACAATTTAGATAAGATCTCTCTCTCTCTCTCTCTCTCTCTCTCTCTCTCTCTCTCTCTCTCTCTCTATGTCCATTTCCTCACTTCACCCCCCTCCCCCCACCCATCCTTTCTATTGTGAAAGGTAGACCAGGGGTTAGAGAGAAAGTGCTGTTACTGGAATGGCTTACCAATTTCCTGTGCCTACCGCTGTGCCTCTCTTCAGGGCATGGGTAAAAATAAACGCATACATATTAATACCTAATAGATTGTTTAATAAGTGATGGGTATTACTTGTTTAATAAGGAAGGAAAACAGCTAGCAACCCTAAGCTACGCAAACAATCTCTGTTGCATATTTGGTAAGTGATAGGGCTGGATTGCATCAGCATTGTCCTCCATCTTCCAAAATAAAGGATAAGAGATGTTTTTATTGGTTTAAGATTGTCCTAGTATGGTTATTAATTGCCGCAAGTCCACATGGGCAGTTAGCACGGTGACTCATGTGACAGATAGATGGGTGACAGATGTGTTCTAACTAGCAGCCCACCGACTATAAATAGAAGGCACAAGTTTGATGGTGAGTCAAACCAAAACAAGCCGTGACACTGAGCTCAGTCTGCATGTTGACTGCTCAGAGTTTGACCTTGACAACAACAGCGCTGCGGCGCCTTCTAACAAGCCCCTTTTTTCACCCACCACTCTAGACTCAGACCAAGCGGTGCAGGGTAGCACGTACGCACCGGGAACCAAAACAGTCTGTCACGATGTGTATTGGTGTCTCTGAATGTGTGTATCCGTGTGGGATTGTTTACTCACCTGCAGGCTAAAAACGGCAGGGATTACATGTACGTGTGTGTGTGTGTGTGTGTGTGCGTGCGTGCGTGCGTGCGTGTGCGCATGTGTGTGTGACATGGAGTTGTAATTTATAGTTGAACCACCAGCTGAACACAGTCCCTGTATGTTACCCGTGACCTTTACACACAAACACACAATCACACACACACAATCACACACACACACTCCCGCCTTCCATAGACCCCTCCATCCTACTGTACAGCATGGGTCCCACACGCTGCGACTGGGTCCCACTGAGAGCTGGCCAGCCCTGTAGCCTGCTCTGTCCTTCCTTCCTATCCCATTGTCAAAGCAAGCTGGGGGATTCCCCGCCCTGCTCAACCCTCCCCACTGATTGGACACCTACGGGGCCAGCAGGTGAAGGACACGATGCAGTCTCCTACAGTATTCGTAGTGCATTGTGGAAAGGGAACTTCGCACTTGCAGAGCACACATAAGCCGCACACTGCTGGGAAATATCACAGCAAAAGGAAGCCTGATATAATTATATTATAGACGGACAGACGGATAGATAGAGGACGCATAAACCGATATATAAAACTGTGCCCGTTGCATCATCCAGGATGGCATCGATTTCAGGATATATTTATTTTGTTAAATGACTACAGTTTGGAGACTATGGAGTGTAAATAAGTGAATGCATCAGTACAAAAAAATACATATTTAAGTCAAGACAATAATCTTGTGTTTACAGCCGATCCGGTATCGTATAACCAATACGGTATAGCTGAAAGTGTATAAAGTTTTAGCATCAAACTGCCCTCCCAGCCCCTCGACTCCCACTGTCTTAAACTCATTTTGGCAGGGCCATCTTAGATGGCATAAGGAGGAGTAGAGGGACCCCCTTCTTCCACCTGGGCAATTAAAGTAGGAGTCAATTAAAGTGTGTGTAATAGTCCCTGCCGGGTGAGTTGTTAAACAAGATGGGGGTTATTGTCCTTGGAGGAAATGGCCTGGAACTGGAGACATCTTCGCTTGCTTGTGTAACACACCTGCCCCTAAGACAACATACTGCCTGATGCTGGCGCATTCAAAACTCAACGCTTATATATAAAGCAAAAAGGCATGTTTAAATTATTTTCATAGACCGAGTTACAGGGGGTGTCTCAGACAACAATTTTAAAGAGACATTGGCAATGAGGAAAAACAGGGGAGAAGGAAACAGATTGATGTAATGATGGTTAAATCTGTTCAATTGAGAGCCAAAACGCGCCCTCTGAAGCAAGGCTGGCCCCAGGACATGTGTGTGTGTATATCGGTTTGTGAAAGTTCATGCATGTGTGTATATATGTGTGTGTGTGCGTGTGTGTGTGTGTGTGTGTGTGTGTGTGTGTGTGTGTGTGTGTGTGTGTGTGTGTGTGTGT
>JAOPJO010000001.1:8743233-8754051 GCA_027123675.1 Molva macrophthalma
CCACTTTTGGATGGCATGCCATAGAGTAATGAGAGTTACCGGTCTTGAGGCTTTTAATGTGGAAGGTGGCCTGCGCCAGGAAGTTGAGGTCGTTGAACATGTCCATTTCGTTGACCACAAAGCGCAGGAAGGCGAAGGCGGAGTTGCAGATGGTGAACTGGAACACTTTGCGCGGCCACGTGGGGTTCAGTCCATTGTCCGCTGGAAGCCAATGGGGAAGAAAAAGACAAATAACATTTGTTTACATTCATACTCGGATCAGATAAATCACTCTCATTAAAAGCACAGCAGCCAAACATGTTGCCCAAGCATAATAATGGGAGAAACCACAGTTGTGTAATTGCACTTCTGGTTTTGACCAAAACCACATATTAAAACATGATGAACGTTTCCACATTGTACAATACATCACAATGTTTCCACCACCAACACAGAGCAGCATCACGCACACATGCGGTGCTCTGCGTGCACAGCTTCCTGTTTTGCTCGGGCTTAACAGGAAATGACTTGGACTGAGCATGCCCTCTTCTCTGCTCCTCTCTGTGTGGGGGGGGGGGGGGGTGAATGATTAGCCCACACCTGCCGACTCCGTCTTTAGCTTGGCACTGTCGTACTCGGCGCCGCAGACCTCGATCTCGATCAGGGGACACACGATGCCGCGGCCGTGCTTGGGGAGATGGCGGGCTCCCAGCACCTGGAAGCAGCCGGAAACACTCATCAGTACAACACTGGTGTCAATAAGACCGCGTGCCGCAACCTAGCACTAAAGTGACGAAGATGAAGAAAAACAACTACCAGTACCGAGCAGCCATCTTGGTTGTAAACGCGAGATGGGTGGAGAAACTGAATGTGGATTGCCGCTAGGGGAATAAGGCCCAGACCTCAATATGTACTTCTGTCTATCTCACTCCATCTATTTATCCTCGTCATTCTCCACCATGCTACCACTTGGTCAGTTGGTCATCAACTTGACGACCACTACAAAGCCAGCTGTGCGATGTTTTGACTAATTCCAGACAGGTGCGGGGGGGGGGGGGGGGAATAGTATCCCTTTTCCAGGGCACACAGCGAATACAATTTTTTACATTAAATCCTGTTTTTAGACTTCAATTCTGTTACAAGCAGCAAAACTATAACCACCAACTATAGTAGATGTAAATTGCCTCCAATGACACTTAAAGACAAGATTTCTCAGGATGTCGGGATCACTGTTGAGGCTAGATGCACAAGGTGAAAACCAAGTGACTCGCCATCTGAATTACAGTACTTTTCCTGCTTGTTCCACACACAGTAAATATTGAGACAGAACGTCATCTTTGGTGGCGTTTCTGCCCAATATTGACCTTAAGACAGCGACGCGGCTTGGGTCAGCGCTCCCTCTCTCCCACAGCATTTTTTGTTGTTAAATCTGTTACATCAGATATATCAATATCTGTCCATTTAGCTGTTTTTGCCAACCCTTTAATCAAACCCGTGTCACTACCCGATCCGCTGAGCTCCCCATTCCTCCGTGAAAAAAGCATCACGTTGTAAAGGCCCTTATATTCTCCTCCTGCATGTGTTTACCATGGATGTATAAGAACAACAGTGTTTGCACAAAATAAACTTCTCGAGAACTTTGTGATTGGCTCACACAGTTCAACGACACAACATCATACGTCAGCGCATCCTACGTTGTGCGAGCTTGTGCCATTAAGGGTACGACATTGTTCACACATATGGTTGTGCCGGAACTTTACCGGTAATGTTACAACGCCTTTTACAGGGAAATTGGCGGCACCCGTTCACACACACACACACATCAATGCCGCTAAATGACCGGCACAGGCTGCATGTGTGACAGGGGCTTCTTTCTCTCACCTCAATCTCCAGAGTGACGGCCTCCAGGCCCCGCAGTGTGTGGCGGTCGAAGGGGTCAAACGTGTCATCCCTCATGATGGGGGGCTGCAGGACGTATCCGCTCCTGCCGTTCAGCATGAACAGAGCCTGGTTCATCTGCATGGGCTTGTCTGGACACAGGGACGGGGACAGAGACCATGACAGGGAGAAAGACAATTTTGAAAATGAATAGATATTCAGCATAAAGTGCTGGTGGATTTCTTTCTTACTCCCCAACCTTAAATAGCAGGTAAGATGAGCTCGAATGAGTAGGGTCAAATAATGTCGCAAACTATATATCGGCACACGTGCAGATAATGGAGAAGAAAAAGAAGAAAAAGCTATTGCTGTTCTCAAGCTGGTTGGTAACGTCGTTCCATCTACCAGTGAAACTGCTTGTCAAAATCACCCCACTTAAGGTAAGCGATTGCTTGATATAATCATTCTTTTCAGCTTATAGTCCTAGCCTAGTCCACCAATACAAAGTTATGAATAGCAAGCCTATGAAGGTCATAATTCATCGCTAATCTATTACTCAGACATGCCCAGTAGCCTTATATTGTTTTGTTATTGGATATATTATGTATGAAACAAGAATGGGGAAAAAAAGTGATTTGCAGACAATTGCTTCCACCCTGTGGCAGAAGAGCGCATAGCAGCTCATGGCACATTGAAAACAGATGCTTAATTATTTAACAAAGGTTGAACCGTAACCCATGATGTTTTGGGGAGAGGTTTTAATGTTTAAAACAATTATATCGCCTCACCCTGCTGCAGCTCAATGGCGATTATATGAAGAAATGCACCGCAATTAGACCCTCGACTTCCAGTCTCTCTTGTGACAGAATATAAGCTTCTTAACTGGACTAAACGGTAAACTCTAGTGCACCAATATGTAAACCGTAGCGTACCTGCTAACTGGATTCATATGTAAATCGTAGCATCCCTGCTAACTGGACTAATATGTAAACCATAGCGTACCTGCTAACTGGACTAATCGTGAACAGTAGTGTACCTGCTAACTGGACTAATCGTAAACAGTAGTGTACCTGCTAACTGGACTAATCGTAAACAGTAGTGTACCTGCTAACTGGACTAAACGTAAACAGTAGTGTACCTGCTAACTGGAGCGAACGTAAACCGTAGCGTACCAGCTAACTGGACTAAATGGTGAACCATAATGTACCTGCTAACAGGACTAAAGCGTAGCCTACCTGCGGTCTGGAAGTTGAGGGCGACCAGCTGAGAGCCGCAGAGCCACATGGGAAGGGGGTCGTAGTTGGAGGAGTCCAGCCTCTGGCCGCGGGGGTAGATCCGGGACAGCTGCAGACGGTTGTACTGCAGGAACTTCTTGCCCTTGATCTTGTTGACATACTTCTCCGCCTTGGTCTCGGGGAAGGACGACATGTCCCGGAAGCAGGCTCTCTCCGTACCGATCTCTGTGGAAAAGGGAATGGTGTGGAGGTGGAAGGATGCATCAGCATCAGCATCTTCCACACCGTGGAACCAGCCACCATGCACCTTCAGTTCAGTCTATTGTTGGGATGTCACTGCTCATGTGGTGCACTCCCCTCTATCCACTCGAGGTGATGAATGGTGCTTACTGTCTTCGTCGAAAGGCACGGGTCTACAGTAGACAACCAGGTCCGAAAGTTCCAGTGCGATCTTCTTCCTCCTCTCCATCATCTTGCCCTCCTCCAGCTGAGGACAGACATGTAGTTGGACATATGGCCACGCCGATACCTACATGAACCTGCATGCTCCTACCAACAGACACCTACTTCACCTTCAACCGACGTACAAACGGATGAGTAGTAACATTACTGGACGAAGGAGAGCAGCCAGAGAGAGGATGATTGGTACCACTGCAGTATGTGCCCAGCCCATACTGCAGTGGTACCCAACATTGTGGTCGCGACCTGATTTGCAGTCCCCTGATACGCATATAGGGTCGCAGGAGATTGCTGACACAAGCTATAGATATTTGATGATCCATTTTCTTGGTTTTCAGGACTGATAAGACGTCCTGTACAAACGAACAGACCTGCCTACTGATTCATAATTACGTTCACCAAGTCATTGATATTATCGGCAGATGGTGATCGGGTAACAACTATTTGTGTAACAGCAGATGCACAAAAGTTAAATCTCAAAAAATGTCAGAGCTAGAAATGGTGGTCACAGGTTTATAAGACACCATAGGCGACACAGTGGGACCAATTGATATTCGCAACAACTCGTGTCCATTTGCAAGCCAACAGCACCAGCCATGCTGCTCAGACAATGGGAACAATAATAATGCAACGCAATATCTATGCATGTTGTCTTTTAGTCCAAGGATATCAAAACATGCGCGTAAAGGACCCGCAGAACATAAACATGAGCTATGGGAACCAGCATGGTGTTCTGTGGCGGTTCAAGGTCCATGTTCTCCTCACCTTGGCCTCTGAGGTCATGGTGACCTCGCGGATCTTGGCCACCCACTCCTTGAGCTCCTCGGGGCTGCTGGCAGCGATGTCCACCACCAGGCCGGCCCGGGGGGACGAGGCCGGCACCAGGGAGAACACGTGGGGCCGGGAGCCCTTCCCCTCCTGCCGCACCACTACAGAGAGACAGAGAGAGAGAGAGACGGCGCGTCAAGGCACGTTAGACACCGGCTGTGTGTGACACTGACGATCTCATGCACTAAAGCAACGCGGACACTAGATGGAGCAAGCAAGCCGCATGTAGGGCCGAGACCTGATCAGGTATAGGATTACAGCCAGGACCCATAGTGTTGCTACAGTGAGGGCTATAGCAGCGTTAATGTTCATTTATTGACCGTATTACACAAAGCATTGCAGACAAAGAGTCTGAGGGAGGCGATGGAAAAACAAACAGCGAACCGCTCGTAATACAGGAAAATTAAAATTGGGGCAAAGATGTGACTGTGAGCGAGAGAGGCACAGCATGTGCTAGAGGAAAGAACAAAGAGACAGAGGCAGAGGCTGCCCTCTGGCAAGGGGACCGTATGCTACGCAGCCCTGCAGCGCGGCACAGAGCCGTACAGGAAGGGGTGGGGCCACACTCACCGATCTGACAGGAAGACACGTCCACACTTCCTCTCAGCAGATCTCCCAGAGGGCTGTTCTCCGTCATCTCCTGTAGGCACATGGAGAGAGGGAGGCCGAAGAAAAACAAGTGCAATGCAATGTTAGAGACCGCCTTTCCAAACTTTCCTCTCTGAAGTAGCTATCACAGAGGAGATAACTCGGTTATGGGTTTTCAACAAACTGAATTGTTAAACCAATCCACCGTGTGTGTGTTTGTGTGTGCGTGCGTGCATGCTCACCGCCCGGTCAGGCTCGGCTGCCGATGGGCTGATCTCCTCCACGTAGTTGGCGGGGAACCACAGCTGCTTCTTCCCCCCACAGTCGCCCTTCCACCTGAGGGACGGGACGCAGACAAGGGGGGGGGGGCGTTTGGTTCCTAGGTTTTGGTGGGTCTCACAAATCAGGCTTCAGATTCAAATCTAAAGTCAGATGGCTGACAAGCTCAAATCCGGGTTAAACGGGGCGTTTCACTTTCCTTCGCTTCCAATTTGTTTTGACCAATCATGTCACTGGAGGAGGGGATCTGTAAGCGCATAATTAGCAAACACAAACTCGGCCAGCAGTAGTAAACTATAAAAAAGTGAATATAAGGTTTCAAATAAATCCTGTGTAGAAAATATACCTATTCAAATCCCCTTCTCAAAACGTAATTCTCTCGCGCTAATGACGGGTTTGTTTCGGTAGAATATCTCCGTAAAGAAACAGGAAACAAGGAGTAACTCTACCCCTTCACTTTCTGGTTTCTGAACCAGGCTCTGTGCTGTCTCCCCACAGAAGTTCTGCTATAACAAGGTAGGACTGCTGGAGATTATGTATTATGATTATGTATATGGAAACATGTGGCGCCTTTTGGTTTTGAATACGTGGTGCTGACGAATGCTGCTGGGAAACGCAACGATGTGAGATACTGTACTTTTGCAGATATGTAGCTTGTGCTTTTTCCATTGTAGATGAAGAGGTCTTTGTTAAAATCTGTCATTTCTGAAGTCGCTCAAGCGGTGCAAGTCAAACAGCTTTGTGTTTAAATTAATATAATTTCCATCTGCCACTGCGGTGATTCCTACAGATAATGTTTACTGTGCATAGCAAAATAATGTGTTGATGGCTTAACTTAAAAACTTAGTATGCATAATTCTTGCATAGCAATGGGTTTTTGTAAAAATTGCTATGTTTGGATGTTAATCAGTCAATATAGACATCAAGCCAGATGTCGTGAATATTATTATATATCTATTTTTATATCTAAATATCTATTTTTATAAATAACTATCCCAGAGTAAGTCAATGACTTCAATTATCTTAAGCCTATGATTCTCCTTCTATTACTGCCACTGTTCCACAAGATTATTGGTCAACATGGGTAAGCAAATCTGATTGGATATCATGGCTGTCACTCACCAGCCTCCCTCCTGTTTGTCCACATTGGAGATGGTGGCGTTCTTTATGAAGGAGAGTTCGTCATCTCTCTGGGCCTTGTACTCATACATGGCCCTCACAGTGCACTGTGAAGGGACAGAGAAAACAATACAGAGAATCAGCACACACAGACTCACACACACACACACCATCAGGCCCCAATTTAAGATTGCAATATTTGTAGGGATGCACTGATCTTTCAGCCGTTCATCGTTATCAGACGATATTCGCCTTGTTGACTTACAACAGCTTATCAGCAAATAAGTTGGCATTCACAGATGCCAGTGGCCGATGTTTATCTGTTGTGTCATATACATTTTGAAAGTAATTTTTTCAGAAAAATAATCATATGAAATCATGTGAGTCAAGTGAAAGAAGGTTTTTGTTGCCCAATCAGAGGCCATCGCCTTGTCTCCTCTGTTGACCCGGCCTCTATTTCACTTAAATCAGCAGCACCTCCATAACACAGGCGGTAGGTGGGTGAGCTGATGAGGCACGCTTAAGTATACAACCAGGGGATGTACTCAAAGACTTTACAGATGTGGCAACCATTTTTTACCCTACTTTGAGCCGGAATTTCCCTCTAGAGACTAAGAAACATAAACCTTTGAAGTAACTAAATGTTACACTCTGAAATCAAACAATGCAATAACCTTTCATGTTTGCCCTTATTGTGTTGTATTTATCGTCTGGAGTGTTTTTTTGTATTGTAAGTTAGTATTGTAATAACATTTATTCTATTTTCAGTGTCTTTTTTTTTTTTAAGATCTATTTTTGCATTTTTAATGCTTTTTAATGATAGATTGAGATAGACAGGAAGGTTTGGGAGAGAGAGGGGAAGACATGCAGCAAAGGACCACGGGCAGGAATCGAACCCGGGTCGCTGCGGTAAGGATAAGTGGTCCGCGCTCTACACAGTGAGCTACCGGGGAGCCCCTTCAGTGTCTTTTTTGTCTGATGTCAACAAATGTATATTCTGAAAAACAAACAATTAAAACATTTGAATCACACACACACACACACACACACACCCACACCCACACCCTCCAGTGTACCGAGGACCCCCACCCACCTTGAATGTGGGCATCTGATTGGCTTCCACGTAGAAGCCTGGGTTCCTCCCCTCGTACAGGGAGCCGTAGTCTGGCTCCTGATAGGACAAGAGACGCGCCTTTCGGTTACAACGAGGGGTGGAAGTTCAGCTGGAAAACAGCCATGTTACATCCTCCGGACGAAATACAAATCACATTATGATTACACAGATCATGAAAACGTTGCTGTATGGTCATGGCCTATGCAGTCAGTGCAGCCTATAGAACGTTCCATGATGTGTGTGTGATTCTCACAGCGGTGCCTATCTTCTCCAGTGTGTCCTCGTTGATGGGGTAGCGTAGCTTCATCTTGCGGTACAGAGGGTGCTTCTCGTAGTAGCTGATGAGGTCCACCAGGTTGTCGAACTCAGACGTGCCCAGCACCACCGTCTGGCCCTCCTGCTGCACACGGCAATGCTTGATCTTCCCCTCCGCCCTGAGAACATCACACAGACCTCATTCATCATGTCGCACCCGAGGGAACCGCGGGCGACACCGCAGAAATACAGGACAGTAATCAAAGACATTTCAACAGGATGCAAGAAAATAAATAAGATTTAGCTAAAATATTTTTAAGAAGAAAAAATTGTGAAAAAAAAAAAAATATATAGATTGTGAGTAAAAATATTTATTCACAATATGAGTGTCTTAATGTCAACAAGGAGATGGCGGTCAATGCGGCTTTTGGGTGTTGGGGGTTTCACGAATATGACATACATTTTCGGTTTGGGTTGTCTGATGCCCAGCAGACAATTTTGTCGCTTAGCTCATAAATCCTGACCACAAAGACTACAACTCTCTCTTGAGTCATCACAAAATGGCACAAAAAGGATAGCCAACAAAAAATCCCATGATGCATTCTGGTGTACAAGCCCTATGGCTTCTTAGGACATATTTCAAAAGGCCGGGAAAGCATTTATGGCATTACCTAAAGGAGATGGCGAAGGAGTTGGGCTCCGTCCGTTTGCGGACCAGGAAGGCGCCGTCACGTGGAACCCTCATCAGCATGTTCTCTGCGTGGCTCCTGGACAAGTTGGCATGGTACCACCTGACACACACACACACACACACGTTAAATTCATACATTGGATTTCTCACTACCCTATTTTTCTAAACTATATTCCATCCTAGCCATTCTAAAAATGTGCATCAAGTGGATAAAGACCATCCAAGTGTAAACAAAATAGAACAATAAAACACAAATCTGGCAGACAGCTAATCACCGGTGAAATCAAAGAAATGTGTGCCTTTGGGACACGAGCGCAGCATTTGATGATGTCACTTGTGTCAGTTGTGCACGCTGCGCGGGACGGGGATGGGGACGGGGATGGGGATGGGGGGGGGGCTTACTCCTTGCTCTCGTGGGCGTTGGTCTGGGGAACCGGCTCAGTCAGCTTCATCTCAAACTCATTGCAGCGCAGCGCCACCTGCTGGTAGTGAGTGATGAGCGCGAAGAGCGTGTCGAACACCAGGTTGTCCGTCAGGTAGAACTTCGGGCTGCCCGCCTCCTGCCGGGAATGGATCCGGCAGTGCTGGACACGCCCTGAGCGCCTGGAGCGGGACGGGGAGGAGGGACATGTTTACCCAAACAGGATCATTTCAATATCGCTCCATCGATCCGTTCACCATTTAGTCATTTCTTTCTAGTAGATGCTTTTAATCCAAATCCACTTACAGTGGATATTTGTATCAAATGCATGTCTTTAGGGAGCAGGGTGTGCACAGGGCAGTGGTGCCCAACGGTTTTTAAAGAGTGACCCCATGTTTCATTCCGAAAATTCTTGTGCCCCAAACTACATACATTTTGTTGTGCATCTGCTTACCCACACATTGTTTTAAGCCCGTCAACATCAGCCTGTATTATCATCATATCCCAGTGAAGAAGTTAGTAGTTTGCGCATGGCTATGAATCCTTAATTTAAATATAACCACTGTTGGTATATAAGAGGGACGGTATACATTTAAAAGAAAAAAAATGTATTATCAAATATCTGTAGCTAATAAGTCAGCAATCTGCCATGACCCCATATGCATGGCTGGGAACCACAGCGCTTAGGTGTTTTGCTGTAGAATGCCTACAGGTAGACCGGGACAACATTTAGGTTCGAAAACCAGGACCATTTCGGCTGAATATCAAACACCTCAACCACGAGACCGCCCTACACCCTAAACTACCAACTAGACTACCCTATGCCCTAAACTACCCACTAGACAACCCGATACCCTAAACTACCCATTAGACTACCCGATACCCACTAGATTAACCTACACCCTAAACTACCCAATATGCTTCCTAATTCTGGCTGATGCAGTTGTATGTTTCTAGAATTGGACATCATAAGGGCATCATATAGATTTGACCCCTTTAGTAAAACTGCATGGTTAACCTTCAACATGTGCCCATTTGGAGGCTATACATGAAGGGTTTTACACATGGGACGAGACAGACACCTTAGGGTGGGGCCTATGATATGCATATGGGGTCGCAGGAGATTGCTGACATAAGCTAAAGATAGGTCTCAGATGTCCTGTTTATATGAACTGACTGACTGCATAATGATTCATAGCCACGAGCAAATCACTTAGTGTGTAGTAGAGCGAAGCGATTACGTTAACTGGGACTGATATTACCGGCAGATGTTGATTAGGTTAAAACTATCTGTGTGGAAGCAGAAGTTGGGTTCGCAAACATTTTCAGAGATAGAAATTGGGTCTCAGGCCAAAGGTGGGGAACCACTGGATGAGATTTAAATGAACCCCTTTGATGCACAGATCATTACTCCATTATTGCAATATGGACTGCGAATATGCCCATATTACATGGCTCAGCTTTGGTGTAAAATCAACGATATGCTTTTGTTATTAATATTTATTTTGCGTATTTTGTGCTATTTTGTGCTATTTGTGCTAAGTATGAAATTTGGTAGAACATGCAACACAATTGCTTTGTCAACAGAGCGATTCAATTCTCCTGTCCACACAGAACATTACGAGTGCCACTGAATGTGATTCGGGACACATCATCATCATGTTGCCTGCAGTAGTACTACACCAAAATCTATAAAAAATACTCACAATTAGATATTTGATCTACGTTGTGCAGCCCAAGATACAATGCTTGCGGTCACAGAGACCAAAGCGTGACAAACACTGCATTCCATCAATGACTAAACCATTCGCAATTGATCTTGCTGCCTGCACCCGGTTTGCATGTGTGAAACCACGCAGCGATGTTCAGTCAACTGAACAGAGATCTAACATAGGGGCATATACACTCACCGGCCACTTTATTAGGTACACCTTGCTAGTACCGGGTTGGACCCCCTTTTGCCTTCAGAACT
>JAOPJO010000001.1:8773060-8799723 GCA_027123675.1 Molva macrophthalma
AGAGAGAGAGAGAGAGAGAGAGAGAGAGAGAGAGAGAGAGAGAGAGAGAGAGAGAGAGAGCTAGAGAGAGAGAGAGACTTATAGACTTATTGAGTGAGTAAACTACAACAAAAAAGGAGAACGTGGTCAGTAAATATCCATAAAAGTGTGTGAAAAATGATGTGCGGTCAGGGAAAAGGGAGAAGGAAAGCTCAAGAATAAATATCTAATACATCTAATATGACATGCCAGGGGATTGAGACGCGAGGCGGCGCTGGTGTACGCTCACACAGGTACCTTGATCCTGGAGCTGGGGTTCAACATGATGTACTTGATGGAGCCCTGGATGTTCTCCGTCCAGGACACCAGCCACGTCACCTTGTTGTCATGACGCAGTTCCTTCCAGCGCGTCCCCGCGGGGGGCTTAGGGTGCTTCGAGTCCCTCGAGACGGAAGAACAACATGTAAGCACTTTGGACTCGGAACGGTTAACAGCTCTTTGCTGTTAACCCCCCGAGTCATATTCTGCTGTTGCAGTCATGTTCTGCTGCTGTTGAGACAATAGAGGAATAGCGCGGCAAAAACACGATCTGTTGAAGAGCAATAATGTACGGGGTAATTGTTTCCCCTGGGGAGAAGTTGTTTCTCCAATAACAAAGAGTACAGGAAGACTACATTTGACACAGTGCAGGGGTAGCAAGTGCGTGTGTGTGTGTCCCTCTGTATACGTGTGGCTGTGTTAGTCTACGAAATATGCCACACGCATCTCATTTCATGTCCAGAACACAACACACTGTATGCGGAAGGAATGTAATAACAACTAAGTAAATTAACAAAAGTGATTCTTTCTGTCAACTGTTGAAACGGAAACTGGGGAACATAACAATAGGACCCGAGAAGGGGAAGGTTATAGTTTAAAGGAGAGGTATAGTATCTGGTGAAAAACAGGAAACCAGATCAAAACCGACACATACACATTATGATCATTGTTATCATAAGGCACAAGAGAATACTCATCAACCCACAGTTAGCGTTTCCTCTTCCAGAAAGATGACATGAATCACACACCTGGTATTAAAAGTGTTAACAGTGTTGCACATGTCGGGACACATGTGGACAGGGACTCCTCCTTGTGGCCGGTAAGCGGAACTACAAGTGACAATGGCCATGGATTAACCGTTGGGATGGCTAGGTCACTCACTTGCTACAGTTGATGATTATGTCCTCTGGCCTGATGCGGCGCTTGAGCATGCCCATCTTGGGGTGGTCGCCTCGTCCACGGAAGAGACCGGGGGGCTCTATACGGAAGTTTCCGATCCGCTCCTTGTGGTTATCCATGATGCAGAAGCCGTACTCCTGAAGGATCCTCTCGTTCTCCTCTTTGATTTTCTGGGGAAATGTTCAAAATGCATTCAAAACTCTGTACATCCATTATGTGGGGTAGCTGTCATGGGGTTAGGGTGTTGTGGGTGACTATGGGTGTATGCTGGTGTTTGGATGTTGTGTGCTTACCAGTTTCTCATCTTTCGACATCTGTTTCTTGGCTTCCGATTGGGCCTTGAAGTACTCACTCATCTCATTGAAGTTGCACTTGTTGAGGTCGGAGATCTTCGACTTCTCCTCTGGTGTCATTTCCTAGGAAGGAGAACCAGAGAGGAAGAGATTGAGCAATGGTTCAGGTGAAAATACGCTCTTCAGAGGCTAATACGAAGCATGCTCCCACCTTTCTCCAGTCTTTGAAGAAGTTCTTCCTGAAGATGTCCTTGGTGGTGTACTCGTGATCCAACATCTTAGCGAAGAAAGTGGCTACCTCTTCAGCGGGCGGGTTCAGTTTCATTTGCTTACCTTAAGAAACCCAATATAAAGAAAGAGGCACGTACATGTCTGTCACCATGAATGAAACCATTGTCGGGAAGTAACATTCTAAGTGTAGTCTCAGAAACACAGTGATGCTCACCATCATAGTAAAACCTGACGTGGAGAGGAAGGGGCTCGTAGGGAAGGGCAAACACAGGCCCCTGGTGTTCCAGGAAGCGCCACTTGGAACCGTCCGTGGCCCTCTCTTCTTCCCACCTTACAAACCAAACAGAAGAAATAATAAAAGACCAGACAGGAACATTGGTAAGTGCATAGATAGCAGAAGAATGCTAACCATAACCCTTTTATCTATAATTGAGTATATGTGTTTTACTACTATTTGTATTAGATTGTTGTACATTTATGTGACTTTTTCATTATATATGCACTATTAAATGCCTAATCCCTTGAACTCACCATTTCCACTTCTCTTCCTCCTCCTTCTTGGGTTTCTTTCCGTCCATTCCCTTTTTGACTTTTGTCTTCTTTTTGGGCTTTATGTCCTAATACATATGTCAAGATATAATCTCTGGTTTACAAATATCCACAGAAATGAACATCCCATTTACTCAGTGAATATGTGAAGGAAGGCCCTTCGTCAATGTACCTCCTCCTCCTCTTCATCATCATAGTCTTGTCGCCTCTTCTTGGCCTTTTTCTCATCCTCTTTCTTGACTTTTTTGGGCTTGTAATCAAATCTAACAAGAAACAAACAAAGACATGAACGATGCAGACACTTCACTGGCTGTAGTAGTTATACATACGCTGCATGCATAATAACTATGTACTTAACTTAAATGTAACTAATTCATTATTTGCAACCACTAACATTTGTTACTCACTCATCGTCATCTCGTTCCCTCTTGGTTGGCTTGTGTTTGGGTGAGGGGTCAAATCCATTGTCGTCAGGCTCACTCTTAATATGAGGTGGGCTTTTCTCTCTGAGTCAATATATGAAAACAGATAGATAATGAATAAACACAAAGCCAGCTTTTGAGTCTATCAAGCCACCCACCAAACTCATTCCATTACTTATTTTTTTCTTTGTTGTGTCCTTTTTCCAACATTCGAATAAATTCAACAATCAATAAAATAATATAATAATATTGTTAAATAATTAGAATACATTTCTAAAGTCAATTCTTGTATACCTTGCATATCCATTTTCATTTTCCCTTTTCGGTTTGTCTATGTGGTATGATTTGACCTGTGAAGATACAGAAGAGGGTACTTTAAGAATCTATCTGCTACAAAGGGTTTGTAGTAAAGTCAGACGGACTGCTGCCAAGGCAAACCTTCTCATCTCTCCTCTTCTCCTTTTGTTTATCCCTGTGCTTGTCGGAGCTGCCGTTGCTGTGTTTCAGCTTCTCTTTCTCTTTGTCTCGCTGTTTCTTCTCAGTGTCTCTCCCTTCTCTGTGCTCACTGGGAAAAACAGAAGCCAAAACAGAGAGGTCAGAGGTCAGGGGGGAGGGGTCAGACAGTGGCTACTAATAAGACGCTTATTAATTCCTATCTTAATGATAGTAAAGGAGACATTAACAGTGAAAGGAATTAATACCAATAGCAACTGACAAATAAAGAGTAGAAATCGTCAGTTCATAGGCATGACTAGAAAAATACACAATAACACAGGAAATCTGTATTTGGTCAATTCTATGGATTTACCAAATACTTGTAGGTGTATTTGTGTGATTGCTATTAAAAAGTGTGTTATTTGACATATAACAACATACTATATTATTCTTGATGATCTACTGAAAATAATGTCTAAAATGCTAATATTGTTTCATTATTTGCTTTAAAGATTTACATTTTATTACTTTACAATCACAAGTATCACAATACAGTTGACAATCAATGAAAGGTCGACAGTAGTAGGTTAAAAGGACTGGATTCCTTCTCAGGATTGACTGAGTAGACATATTGCTTGTTATCCTTTGAGCTATCTTTTGCCATAGGGCTCTCCACTTAAATGATTATTCAATATAGATGGAGAGGAGACATTTGTACAGTAGGCCTACCTGTTGCTGTGCTTGGCTTTCTCCCGTTCCTTGTCTTTCTTATGGTCTTTGTGTCTGTGTTCTTTGTCTTTGTGCTTGTCTTTATGCTTGTGAGAGTCTATAAGGAAACATCTGCGGTTCACTTGACGTGTAAAAACACTTCACAAAAGATGTTATCGTATTATTAATCTTGTGAATATAACAAAATTGACATTCCCGTCAGTATGGCTTTGATAGAATTTTGAATATTTATTAAACAATCTACATACAAATATATTTTTCTAATAGTAAGATGGAAAAGATCCCAATATTTTTTACAATTACTATTACTTTATAATGTAAATGTACAAAGCAGAAAGTGGAAAATCCTAGGTCATTGCATTTAATGCACTGCATTAAAATAGCATTTGGAACAACTCATCTTTAGGCTATTACACCCTCACTCAAACATGTAAAGCGTTAAAAAATGTACTTGATGAGCAAACAAGTCCAAGGCAAAGAGTTGGTAGAATTCAACCCGTGTGCTTTCTAGGAAGCATATCTTTATCAACAGAACCAACACTAGAAGATGGCCTTATCTTTCTGTTTCAAACCAAGATTATTTTGCTATTGCAACGTATTGTTAATTTCTCTAAAGCAGAAAACCCACAAGACAAGACGGCGATATTAACCAAGTCAGTAAAAAGTAAATGCATAAGTAAAAAAAAAGACCAAAGAACATTTTAAGACACATTATTGTAATATTTCGAGCAGAATATATAAAGTCCGAGCGGACTTGGCCTTGATCATCACCTCGTGGCGCCCCGCTGTCATCACAGTTGTATAGCGGCTGAAGACATTCTCATAAGAACAATAACAATCATCACTCTATTCTTATGAAGGGGGCTTGGGCCTAGGCCTACTTTCCAAAAACAATTGCCTAACATTTGAGGATCAACAGGAACCTTCCTTAACTTAAAATGAGTGGACATATAACAAACATGTGTTTAATTATAAGGAAATCAATGCCATATGCTTTAATAATGTATTGTACATATTTTCTATTTTGAAAAGTTAAAAGTAAACTCTAATAAGGAATCCTTATCGCCCTGACGAAACAATAAACCGCTGGGTGTAATATCATACAGGCACAATACAGCTGGAAAAAGGACCACGATATGGGCCGACAGGGGAGATAGGCTCCCAGCTTTCGCCTCCATATCACGGCAGACACTTCCCTCACTGGTCGGCACCCTGGCCGTCAGATAGAGAAAAAGAAAATGGCGTAGAGACTAAGTCCTCAACCCCAATTCTGCTACTTTCGGCACTAAAATTAGGCATATTTGCACACATATTAAATAAAGCTATCGCATGCATAATAAACACGACGCCACGCACTTTAAGAATCAATCCTTAGAATGTCATATTTACAAGCAAAAGGGTAATTTTCATACCCTGTTTTTGAACAATAGCCGCAAGAGAGTGGAGGAGAAGGGACTTAGTCTCTGGGACGCCATTTCTGTCCTTTAAAAACTAACAGTAGACAGGTCACGATTTACAATAGAAAGCAGGCTTAATGTGAATGAAAATCGTTATTGCATGACCTACCATTTGTTTTAGATCCAGAATTGACCTGAAAATTGGAAAGACAAAGGTATTAAATATTTCTACTTTCTAAATGCCGGTGTCTTGGTTATTCAAGTTCCAGTGGGTAGAACAATAATTCCTGGATACATCACCACATTTAATTGCAACCGCACAACAATCAAAGCTATGATCGTGATAAAGAGAAGTATTTAAACTTATTTACTTCTATCCATTATTTCATACAATATTATTACTAGCCAACCATGGCACTTATTGTCAATACACTGACGTGTGACAGACGTAGAAAGACATTGCTGACAAAGAGCTACCTGGAAATCTGAATTTCTATGATCTCCGCTCATCTTCAAGTTGTAAGTAAAAGGCAGTCACAGAAGACAGCTGTTCAAGAAGCGACGTTGGCACAAGGAATCCTTGATAGTCTATGGAATGGAGTCGGTGTGCGCTGGTTTAAGTCCCATTATTTAGACAGTGCGCATGCTCATATCAATTTGAATCGCGAGAAGAAAAAAAAAACTCTGTGGGGTACCTCCCTGACAAAAAAAAAATCAAAATAATGCATAACTGACTCAAATACGAGTCAGTTACAAATACTTAACGAGGACCCATTCAACTTTCTATTTTACTGGGCTACCATGTGAAGATCAGGTAAATTGTTCCACACAGAAAGACTATTTGAAAGGTTATAATTTAACCAACTTCTGCTGTCAGTACATTAATGCCCACCCCCATTAAACACACACATTGTATCCATTATTGGATATAGGTATTGTTTCGATCATAATGGTCATGTCAATTACTTTGAAATTGAGCAATAACCAAGATTAAATAAACCTTAAATAATACAAGTATTTCACAAGACAAAGCAGTAGAAAATTTAATTGACTTTTACAACATAATTATACAATCATAACAAGATCTAATATCGGTCTTCACGTGATTAATCCAGCATTAAAAAACAAAAACACATCATTCACACAACCTCATAACCACACACTAACTACAAACTCACATAATAGCAGGGACAAAACAGGATTTAATTATTTTAAAACAATAATCTGTACATGGGTTACACACTCCAGTGAAATTCATAATTCAGGAGCAAGGAACCGTTATCAGATGATTACAAATGTTTAAAGTACAGTTCACAGGGTACCACAACTGCAGTTAGGCCTATTTAGACTTCCTTCGTTTGGCCTGAGTGGGACTCGCTCCGGTCTCTGAAAAAAACAAACAAGAAAGATAATCTGTTGAGATGCATGTGAGGGGAAAGATTGCACTGAACTACAGCAGTGTTACAGAAATCCCTTTGTTGCTGAATTAGAATAATTATGCATTCATGACAACCAATTGTGGATGATAAAGTGATAACATAGTACAGGTACAAGAGTACATCCATATGTACACATATTCCCACATTCCCTCTATATATATATATATATATGTTTGAAAAGCAAATGTTATAATTTACATTAGGGATATAGCCAGTCCCAGAATAATTAAATTAACTAATTAATTCTCTCTCTCTCTCTCTCTCACCTTTGGAAGCAGCATTGGAAGCGGCAGGCCTGGCGGACCTCTTCCTCATCCCGCTGTCCGCTACGGGCTCATCCTCCGCCTCCTTGTCCGCCCGGGAGCTCCTCCGACTCGGACCCTTGGGCTTCTCCACGGCCACTCTGGAGAGGCGGACAGAGGAAGAAAACAAAACGAGACACACAAGAGTGTGGGGGGGAGGGGGGGAGAAGAGCTTTTTAATGAGGGTAGGCAGAGGAACACTTTAACTCTCCTCTGGTCAGAGTTACAATACCACATGGGACTTGGCTGTTTTTCCTCGTCTACCACAGATACTGTCCGTCTTCAGCCCCCACCGTATCCACTACGACGTGGGAGGGTCGGCGTGGTCACTGCGTGTGTCTTGGCAGCACCAGTACGAGTTAAATACATACCTTGGGACTAAGTTGATGGGCGTCTTTCTTTTCTTTGCCCATCTGTGATAGAAGTGGAAAAACAGCGGTAAACTAAAAACTGTGGTGCGCACAAAGCATGGGTTTACTTCCCCATCATATTTTTGGGAAAATGAAAATAAACCAAGAAAGAAAGAAAGAAATGTGATGGCCATAAACAGAAGGTGAGAAGATCACTGAAGAAGAAGCTGTAGCCTCATCCTTAGAGAATGAGTACTGCGGTTTATCTTTCAGAGACATGCATTTGAATTGTTGAAATGTTGCATGCCATGCATACATACCAAGTGTTGGGGCCACGCGGCTCATTGATTTCACCATGTACCCCCCTGGCCAACCAAATGAACTCCCTGAGTTTCAGTAGAGTTAGAAATGTCTAAGCATTTCCCGTTCACAAGCACTGTACTTTAGACTTGGCCAACTTTTGAGAACATCGGTAGAATGGTATACCTTATGGAAGCCCAAGCCCACGAATCACCACATGGTTAAAAAAACAATAAATGGTCAATATTATTCCAGAACCTCACCCTTGCTCTGTGACGACTTCTTCAGATGCTGCAGAGTAAAAAAATAGAAAAATAGGTTAGTATCATTCATAATCGACAGATATAGGATATATATCATTTATTTTTCCATGTAAGAATGGAAATAAATAAAAGCATACTTGTCTTTTCACTGGCAATAGGTTCCTGTGACTGTGGACCATCAGGCTCAATTAGTGCTAGGGAAGAGCATGAAGACATGTCAGCTCATACATATAACGGAAAACCCAACTGAAAGCATCCTGGGAATAGCTGATAGCCAAACACCTACCTGGAGGGACTGGGGCAGACTGCGAGGGAGGGCCCATAGCCGGGGACTCAGACTGGGCAGCAGCCTCTCTGTTAGGATTAGGTAGTGGCGAGGACATGGATTGGGCCACCTCTGAAGCCGGCACAGGGGCGGCAGGTACAACGGATGCTGGGGGACTTTGTACAGGGGCAGGAGTGGGGAGTGAGGTAGCAGAGGAGGCAACGGTGGGCATAGGAGCCACAAGAGGAGCCTGGGTGATTTTAGTCGAGACAACGGCAGGAGCAGAACTTGAAACCTGGGTGGGACCCTGAGCAGGGACCGCAATGGGTGGGGAGGGAGTTTGGAGTGGGGATGGAGAGGACACTACGGTGGACACTTTTGAAGCAGCTGCAGTTGTCTGGGTCACTGGAGCATCAGTTTGACTAACTGGGCAGGCAGAAGTAGAGGGCGGGGCTAGGTGAGACACAGATACAGTGGCAGGCACTGCGGGCCTCTCCCTGGTGCTCTGCTGTGGGTCTGATTGACAGGGCGCGGGGGCTGCAACCTGCACAGGCTTACTCTGAACCAGAGCGGGAGAGGTAGGACACACAGGGCTCTTTCTCAGCGGGGTTGTGGTTCCAGGACTAGAGCAGGTAGGCGGGGAGGCCAGGGGTGGCTGAAAGGGAGACGATGACGGGGCAGGAGGGCTGAGATGGGTTGGCGGCTGGCTGCCTAATGGACTGGATTTCTGACCGTGGGCTACCTGTCCTAAGTTTTCCGTTTTGAAAGTCCCACAGTTCGTCTGCTGGGTGACCGGGGGGGTGACAGCTGGGGCCGGTGAAGACGTATTGGTTGCGAACTGGACCTGGCTAACAACTGTTCTAACGGGCTGAGCGCTGGATACGTTAGTGCCAGAGGGCTGGGTGGAGCCTGGAGCTGGCGAGAGCTGGATGTTTGTGGATACTTGGATAGGTGCTACCATGGTTACTGGCTGGGACACCACAGTTGTGTTGGGGGCCATAGGGGCTCCGGGGACCTGGAAAATAGGGTTGATAAATACAGGATTGGTAGTGATGAACTGGGGCGGGCGGGGGGTGGGGGTCTGCTGTCGGACATCCTGCGGCCTGATATTTTTGTTGGGAACGACCATTGTTGCGACCATGCCTGGTGGAGCCTGCGACGTGGGGGCAGAAGTGATTGGATTAGAGGTAACAAACACAGTAATTTGACTTGGGGCGATGGGGCTTGACGAGGCAGGTATCTGTATGACAGAGTGAACACCAGTCGCAGGCTTGGGGCTAGGGCTCGGCTTGGAGCCGATAGAGCTTGTGCTGAAGCTGGAGCAGACAGCCAACAGAGGACTGCTGTGGCTAGAAGAGGCTGAATGGGGGGCTACAGCAAGGGTGACATTAGTGTTTGGAATTAGAGCAGAGGCGTGGGTAGTCGTGGCGACGATGCTCTGAGTGGGATGGACAGCTTGACTCAAGGTGGGGTTATTGTTAAGGCTGGGGACGGAGGTTGGATTAGTGTTGTTAACGTTAGTGCTTGCAGTTGTCTGCACGCTAGGGCTGCTGGTTGGAACACAGGGCACAGGCTTGGGTTTAGCTTCCATTTCAACCTGTGCAGGGGTTGGAACCACAGGGCCTGGAATGTCTGAGGTCTGAGAAACACTTGGCTGTTGTCTTTCTGGAGCCGATGGAGGCTTGGGACTCTCCTTCCCCACATCCCTGGCAGGCGCGCTCTGCGTGGGCCTCGGAGGCATACCAGCTGCATTTGGGTTTTCCAGAAGCTGATTGAGAGACACTTGTGCGTCCTTTGAAGCAGACAAGGCCTCAGAAACAGAGTCTTGCGTGGGTTGCCTCTCAACAGAACCTGCTTGCGGTACTACTCCACCCTCATGGGGTGTAGGGACACGGGGACTAGCCATTCTGGGGGCAGATAACTCTCTGGAAGGCTGAGTGTGGGTCATGGATTGGGGCTGAGGCATGTTTCCCTGGCCTTCCTTGGGTCCCTCAGTGGGGTTACCCTGCATGCCAATGAAGGTGTTCTGGGCATGCTGAGTCTCTGGGCCGGCAGCCACTGGTGAGGGCATGGATACCAGATTGGTGGCTACTGAGGGGTGGTTCAGCATCATGGTCGGCCCCTGAGCATTCATCATCTGCTGTTGGTTGGGAGGACAAGCGAGAGCCATCTTTGTCCCCTTCTGCCTCCCTGGACTTGGAGTGGCTGCTTTCCGGCTAGAGGCTGGACTAGACCTTCGACTGTTGCTGGGACTGGCCCTTTTGCCCTGCCCTCCGGGCTGCTTGTCCTGTTTACTACCTGGACCTGCCGCCCCACCTGCAGAAGAGAATGATTGCTGTCCATTGTTACCATTGTTTCCACTGCCATTATTCGTGCTGCCTTGCAGGTTTAAGTTCGGTGGGGCCTGCCCTATAGCTTTCAGCGTAGTGGGGTTTAGACCCTGTTGGTCGAAGCCCCTATTCAGGTTGGGTTGCCTTGGAGGCAAGGGAATGTTGATTTTAGGGGGAAACAGCCCTGCAATGGAGGCATTGAGTCGCTCCGGGGACAGGTTAATTTCGGACGGCTCAGTGCTAGGTGGCCGATTAGTTGGAGTGAGGGGGTGATGGTATGGCCTGGGGCTTGCCCGGTTGGGGGTTTTGGGCCTGGAGCTCTGCGAGGTTGTTGGAACGTTAGGGAAGTGGATGCCAGGCATGGGGCCTCCTTGTTGAGCCTGTGAGGGGAGTTGCTGCTGGGGACTGGCTCCAGGGTGCTGGGGCATGGACGACGGAAGAGGGCCCTGCTTCATCATGTGAGCATTGGATGCTGGATTGACCATCATCTGTTGGGCTCCATTTCCAGGCTGCAACCCCAGCTCTGGGACTCCAGGCCTGCCCTGCAGCATGTGTGCTCCTCCAGGGGCCTCTTCTGTTTCGGATCCTTGGGAACCCGGCCCGACATCTGGATGAGACATTCTCCGCGGTCCTCCAGCAAGCTGGACAGGGAACAGCACATATAGAATTCATAAGCAGAGTGAAAATCTGAAAATAAATGTCATTGGAGTTTTCAAAGCAGGTCCTCACCTGTGAGTTGACCCCCAGAGGCATCCCTCTAGGTTTGTCAGGTGAAGGTGGCACTCCTACATTCCCCTGCAGGTTAATCATCACAGGCATAATTCCTTGTTGGGAAACTGGCATTCTGTGAGCGTCCCCTGGATTGACCATCCCCCTGGGAGGCAGTTGACCTCCAGGAGGAATGGACATACGGTTCTTAGCCTGTTCCTGTTGCATCTTCTGCATCATCATCAACTGCTGCTGCTGCTGCTGCTGTTGGTGAAATGTGGTTGTCACAATCGTACTAAACTGGGGACCTATAAATATATGTATTGTTGTTGCGCTGAAAATTGCATTAGAAGGGTTTTAATGTTACCTGCTGTTGAAGGTGTGGTGGCTGGGCTTGCTGTTGTTGCTGCTGCTGTTGTTGCTGTTGTTGTTGCTGCTGCTGCTGCTGCTGCTGCTGCAGCTGGTGAGGATGCATTTGAGCCTGGCCTTGGCCAGGAGCCTGGGTTACGGCCATCCCCTGTTGCCCCTGCATCTGCATTTGTTGCATCTGCTGCTGTTGCTGCATCTGTTGCTGCTGTAATTGCTGCTGTTGCATCTGCTGCTGCATCTGCTGCTGCATTTGCTGCTGCTGCAAGTGCTGCATTTGTTGTTGTTGCTGCTGTTGTTGTTGCTGTTGCTGTTGCTGTTGTTGTTGTTGTTGTTGTTGTTGTTGTTGTTGGATAAATTGCATGGGCACCTGCTGCAACACCCGCTGTTCTCCAGGTTGGGCAGTGAAGGCTAAAGAGGTAATTAAGGTAAAAATTGTAATATAACAATAAAAACAAATGTATATACATTGTACGGAAAACTACAATTACTAGAAAAAGGACATGCTGAAGGAATTTGATGATAAGTTAGGCATCAATAAGAAAGATTACCTGCAGGCCTGTTGGGAAAATCAGGGAGTTTTGGACCAGAGGTATCCATGACTAAACTGTGGTCTCCAGCCATCCCAGGTAGGTCAGAGTCCTCCAGACCAGAAGCCCCATCCAGACCACTGAGGAACGCAAGACAAGTTGCAACAAATAAACATACTGCACCATAGCAGCGGTAAATATATATATATATTTTTTGGTGTGCATGTCTTACCCAAGGCCATCAACTTGCTCTCCAACTTTAGGTTTCTTCTTTCGTGGGGGTTTCTTCTTCTTGGGCTTGGCCTGGTTATTACCCCCTGCTCCTTGCTTTGCTCCTGGCCCAAACTGGCTGGCAGAGATATCACTCTGGAGCAGGTTGACCAGCAGTGGGCTGGTCAGCGTTACATCCTTGTTAACAGGGAAGCCACCTTGCTGTCCCACGGCCCCCGCCATTGGCATCTGCCCTTGGAACTGTGGGTTGAAGTTCATGCCATGTCCTTGAAAGTGGCCGTTGCCCACCTGCATGTGCTGAGGAGTTCCCATCATGCCTTGCTGCTGCTGTCCCTGCATATCAGGCAACATCTGTTGGACACCCATTTCACCTGCGCCACTGTTTGGGTCGCCCAGTGGATGTTGGTGTTGCTGGGCTGCCTGTTGTTGTTGCTGTTGTTGTTGTTGCTGCTGCTGCTGTTGTTGTTGTTGTTGTTGTTGTTGCTGCTGCTGTTGTTGTTGTTGTTGTAACATTGCCTGTTGTTGTTTCTGCTGCTGTAGCTGCTGCTGCTGCTGCTGCTGTAGCTGTTGTTGAACAAGGGGATGCCCAGCAGGCAGCCTCATCTGCTGCCCGTGCATACCCATCACCTGGTTTGGATTCCCAGTCATGGGAACCTGCTGCTGTTGCTGCTGGTTCATCTGTTGCTGTTGCTGTAATTGTTGTTGCTGCTGCTGCTGCTGTAATTGCTGCTGCTGTTGCATTTGTTGCTGTTGTAGCTGGTGCTGTTGCTGCTGTTGTAACTGCTGTTGCTGGAGTTGAGCCATTTGTTGTTGTTGTTGTTGTGGGGTCATATGCTGCTGCTGGCCGACCTGGGCCTGGAATGGAACCATGTTCCCTGGAACATTTGGTGAAGGGCCCCGCATCATCTGGCCAGGCATGGCCCCCGCCGGAACCTTACCTACAAAAGCTTGCTTGTTCCCTTGCATCTGATTGGGAACCATTTGTTCCATCATGGTGTTCTGTTGTTGTTGTTGTTGTTGCTGCTGCTGCTGCTGCTGCTGTTGTTGTTGCTGCTGCTGCTGCTGCTGTTGTTGCTGCTGTTGTTGCTGTTGCTGCTGCTGCTGTTGTTGCTGTTGCTGCTGCTGCTGTTGCTGTTGTTGCTGCTGCTGTTGCTGTTGTTGCTGCTGCTGCTGCTGTTGCTGTTGTTGCTGCTGTTGTTGCTGTTGCTGTAGCAGCATGGCCTGGTGCCCCTGGCCTCCAACCATCTGACCCTGCCCATGCATCACCCCCTGGCCTTGTTGAGGCATCAACTGCTTGGGTGGGGTCATCCCTCCTCTCTGCCCCTGACTTAGGGGCCTGGAGAGGACCGTCTGACCTCCACCCTGGCCTTGAACCATTTGGCTGGGGGAGGAGGACACGGGCTGGGCCTGATGCTGGAGGCCCATCATCTGGGTTTGGAGGCCAGGTTGCGTCTGGCCCATACTAGCTCCGGCAGCGGCACCAGGAGGTTGACCGCCTGGTACACCCATAACATTAGCTTGGGCATGAGGTGGTCCCTGCAATGTGTTGGGAGCAACGGAAGATGGCTGTGACCCTATTTGAAAAAAGGAAAGAGCAAGTTTTGCAAACAATGTTGATCATGTTGTTTGTGCCAAGAGTCACATAACTATGAATAATCACATTTAAATAGCAATAACCCAATACCTACACAAACTTAAAAAATACTTTCCAATTGAAAACACTGTAATAAACAGTGATTAAACAATAGACATAATGTCATGTTATCATAAATGGCAATATAACCAGCACATTACAGATTTCGACAATATTGAAAGCCAGGGTAGGTAACTTATAGGGATGCACAAATTCCACTTTTTCTCAGAGCCAAGAACAAGTACAACCAAGTACAAGTACTTACATTTGGGTACTTGCCGACACTGAGTAACGATATGAGTACTTAATAATACCATTACAGTTTAAAGAGCCAGTGAACCCACTGTTTCAGAGGGAATTTTGGGCTGAGAGTTCTAGGAAAGAGGGGAGCATGTTATTGCCATGGTTATGGCCCACGGCAACTTTGTGATACTTTTTCAGTACCGTTGTTGTGAGTGTTATAATGAGCGATGATGTATATGAAATGCGCCACACAACATAGTGTTATACTATAGGTGTCTGGGAAGCCTAACCCTCACTCGGATGCAGACATTAAATAAACCGGTGCCCCTTGGCCGTGACGAAGAGAACGTCACCTGCGTTCACAGCAGAGTGGAACGTTCACATAGTGTTTTGGGGAGAATGGCAAAAACATACGATTTTACCCCTTTTTTCTCTAAATTGGCAACGTATTTCAGTAACAGTGATCAAATGGCATAGATTACTATGTTGACGATCATATAAGACAAATACCCACGTAAAAAAAAAAAACAATGTCACGTTGCGTAAAGTGGTATCGGGTGGTTGTATCGGAGAAGTTTTTCGAGTACGAGTACATGAGCACAGTTACGGGCCGAGTCCAAGTACTGGTATCGGTATCAGTGCATCCCTAGTAACATATTTTAGAAGTATTTTGTGTCATATTTGTTGAAATTCTCATTGCATCCTAACAGTGATTAATAAATAAAATGCTCTGACCAACATAATATACAAATCTGGTATCTGTGGCTGTCACAGGCCTGTTATAATAATTTAATAAAGCCTGAATTAATTGATTGGATGGCCTACCTGTCTGTCTACCTACCTACCTACCTGGCTACCTGAGCGCACTCGGCCCGACTTACTTATACTTTTTTAATAAACAATTTGAACATAGGTTGCTGAAAGGGGCTGTAGGTAAGTTCGGAGAGTTGTAAAGAGAGCTGAAAGGTTCGGAAGAGAGAAATATTTTGAATCTTCCACTCCCTCCGTGTTGCCTCCCTCCCTCTCAGAATGTTTGCCCTGATTGGTCAGAAACAGAGAGCTCTACCTCTAAAATGGCTCATATAGAGGCAGGCGCAGTCAACTCGAAACAGATATTCTCAAAGCACATTTCCCTTACTAATAGCTGACAAATGGATATGCGATTTCTAACAAATGGCACTTAAATAATAGCTCTTAAATATTACCTACAGCATCTTTAAGTTATGAATAGATTATACCCAAACCTCATTAATCTGCAAACATAAGCCATATACAGGGAGATATATCACACATAGATAACATTAGAGTCATAAATTACTTATTTTATGTATATGCACATCTGTATGAGTGAGCAAATAGCTGGGCCATATATGAAAGCCAAGGAAATGTGAATTTAGTCAACAGTTCTGAATTTCAGGAGAAATGGCTCTATGTTACCTTGATGAGGCATGGCTTGACTGCTCTGTAGCTGCTGACCGGCTCCCCCTCCTGGTGTTCCTGGGGTAGTGCCACTCACTTGACCCTGCACAAAGTTCTGATTTCCAGGCATGTTTGGAAAGCCCATGGGACGCTTTTGCATGCCTGCAATAAGCATTCAGTCCATCAATTATGTCATACAGACAGCTGTCATTAGTCAAACGGTTTTAATCAAAGACCATTTTAAAATCTTTCCAGAATAGTATAGATAGATAAAATGATATATTTTTGTTGAAGACGCAATGTGTAACGTTTAAACTAGCTTGTAGCTTAAAAGAACTTGGACATATATGTAGTCAATGCTGATCGATAGTGATTTCAATAATGTTATCAATAAAATCACATCCTATAACTAAAGATCTATTCATCAAATAAAAATAGCTGGCAAGCCCGTTCCTCTCTTTTTTACAAGAATCGTACAACTCCCAAAATCCTTCCAATCATGACACCTAGCCAGCCGAGCTAGACAGAGTTCACGTCACACAGTTGCTAAGCAAGTTAGAGTGGACAGAACACTGTTACTGAGTTTTTGTAATCCTGAAAGTCTCCCGCCTACTAACTGGGAGGGGCTCAATCTCGCACATTGAGCCTTTGATTAAGTGCTTAAGTCTGCGTACCTGGCATTGCACCTGGATGAACTTGGGCCCCTGGCTGTCCATGCTGAGGCATTCCCATAAAGCCTTGCTGCATATTACCCTGCTGTCCGAGAGCCACTCTTCCTGGGGAGCCCACACCCTGGGGGAAACCCTGTGGGGTTGTTGGTCTCTGGGCCATCATGGGAGGAGTCCCAGGGGAACCTTGCTGGAAAGGAGATGAGGAGGAACCGGGGGACTTGGCAGCAAGGTTACCCTGCTGTCCAGGGGCTGGTGGGAGCGGTGGAGGGGGCCTAGGGGGTCCTACTACACCACCAGGGCCTGTCTGAGGACCTTTAGGCTGAGGGGCTGCAAACTGTCCCATGCCACCCTGTTGCTGCTGTAACTGACCCTGTCCCATAGCATTAAAGACCTGTCCAGCCTGCTGGCTGCCATATGGGTAGGGAGGTGGAGGGTGGTTTGGAGTCTGAACAGCAGCTAGGGAAGGGGGACGCTGACCGATTTGGCCTTGAGGAGGTGGCTTTCTCCATGCAGGGCCTCCTTGGGCAGCTGGTGGCTGCAGGACACCAGATGATAGCTGGTTCCAGTTAGGAGGAACAGCCATCGGGCCTGAGGGGTTGAATGGAGGTCTAGGTCCAAGTTGGGCCAGCTGCGCTTGTTGTTGTTGTTGTTGTTGGTGCTGCTGCTGCTGAAGCTGTTGCAAGGCGGCAGGATTAAGCTGCCTGCCAACCTGCAACGCTTGCATGTGATGAGCGGCCTGTGGTGGCATTTGACCTGAGCCGTGGGGACCCGCCTGTTGGTGCTGGAGTTGCTGTTGCTGAACTGCCATCATTGGGTCCATCCCGTCTGGAGGAGCAGAATTAGGGTTTAGATTTCTGTGAGCTAAAGTTATGGTCTAGCATATATGAAAGATCTATGCAAAGTAAGAAATGTACCAGAGGGAAAAAAAGGTAACAAACCTATATGAGCAGTTGATCTTGGACCTCGGGGAGGCATCTGTCCACTGCCGCCAGGAACCATCACCTGACCGGCCATGCTGGGCCCAGGGGGTACCATTGATGGATTGGGCATCCTCATAGCTAATAGTCAAAACACGCAAGGTCTTAATATTAATTGTGTGCAGGCAGTGAAACATAGAGCAGTACTGCTAGATGTTTGCACACACCATAATACTAAACAATTAACCGGAAGATAGTACCATATGTGCAGTCTTTGGTACCTGAGAGGTAAGGAATAAACTCAGACTCTCTGAAGAATATTACAATTTCAGCTGATTAAGTCTAATAAGTCTTAAAATTGTTACAATGTAGTTTAGCGGTTATAAGCAACCTGGGCTTTACCTTAATTCAATAACCACCTGTCATAAATTATTTTCTAATAACGGGACAGCTACTCATGGTTTATTTAGCTCATCCCAGAATTACCAACAATGATTAGATATTAGTTATTTTCATCTGTGTTATAATTGTTTTTTTAACGATTTAATCAGCTAAAATGAAAATATGATTGTGACATTTTGAGCATAGTGTTTTTACGTTGTCAAGCAAGCATCTGGTCGATAGTTCTATTTGACTGTTGTTGTTAAGGTAATGCATTGATTTGGAATGGTTAAAAGGGAGAGGAGTCCCGTTATTAAAAATTAGCCCACACACTTATTACATTATTGACCAATCAGAATCATGTAATTAACAATGGTGGGGTATAAAAATGATTACGGAGCATTAACTGTGTGTGCATCATACCTGGACCAGGCTGACCTTGAAACCCCATGTCCATTCTCATCTGGCCGGGCATCCCAATTGGTCCATTCACCCGGACCTCTTGGCCTCTGTTCTGGCCCATTGCAACATTTATGGGTCCCTCCCCTGGAGACAGCAGACATAAACACAAAACAGCAAGTGTTAGGTCAATATTTCCAACATGTTAACTTATTCCAAAAGGTTGGACGTATGTGACACATGACAATAACTGAGCTCCGCCATACCCTCTATTTGTACTGAGAGGATGCCCAGGTCTCTTAGCTGTTGCTGGTTGTTCTGGGCCAGCAGCCTCAGGCGTTCTGCAGCATCCCTGGGAATGTTGAAGGTAACACGTACACTGTTCCATGGCTCCACGCGCTGTGGCTGCAGTGTTTCTGAGCCTAGAAGGAGAATGGAATATGATGAAGACAATAAACTGAATTGGTAGAGATGGCGGGTGCAAGATGGGATAACACAAGAAGTTGTTAGCGCAGGTGTTCGGAAGCGAGTGCAGCCTGTTTAATAAGTGATGCTTTACAAATATCCGACACTTTACCTAAATCAATAATGCTGGGTATGCCATGTACGACTCTGTTGAGCTTTTCTGCAAAGTCTTCATCCTCCAGGTTTCCTTTAAAAGCAACAAAAATTGTAAAATGTCCCTCATCCCCATTGCTTTCTTCTTTGCTTTCTTGCTCAACACAGTCCTCTTGTGTTCTGCTTCCTTGGCAACCACCTGTATCTTCTACTACATCCTCCTCTACTCCAGAGTCCCCATTGGAGTCATTATCACCTTCCAGCATTTTTGCCCCCTGGGGCAGCTGAGGTGGAATATGTGGATGTGCCATCCTCTCCCTATACTAGGAGTGGCCTGGTCAAGCTTAGTCCGGTTATGCTGAAACAAAGGAGGAATGGATTTTTTTAGGTCCCAATTTTAATGTTCAACTTCGAGGATAACTAAATAATAACAAGGACGCACACACAACGAAAACGAAAACGTACGGTTTCAATGTAACTGAATCTGACTGCTGATGCCACAGTTCCTTAAGCTTTGTAATCACTGTTCCTGCCCAAACACAACATGCTGTGCACATATCGTGTTGATTCGATGTAATCGTTTTTGTGCAGAAAATAACCCGATCTTCTCCTTAGACATGTGCATATACACAGGCTCCCAACATAAAGCTGATCCAACGTAATGTGCTAACTCCTTATCTGCCCGCATCACAGGCCTCGGAACTAACCCTACAGACCAAATCTGACACCTGAGAAATTAAGCTTTACGTCATCCAGTACATGCTTTCACAAGCGACATTATTGTGTCAAGTGGCAAGGTGCTTTTGGAAGTATGTCACGCAAATACTGGTGTACACGAAAGGCAATACAATCCGTTTGGAAGCGGCTCATTAAAGCTATAGCTAGCCAGCTAGCAGACTCAGGCTAGCCCGTTAGCATTAATTCATCGTGAAAACATTGAACATTTCTGAACCCCTAAATTAGCCCATTAGTCGGCTTGAATTACTGGAACTAACTCACCAGAATGAACACAACTTCATACAAAAGAAACACATTTATCCAAAGCCTTACCAAACACATCCATGAAAATAGAAATGTATCAGTTCGGCCTCTGCGAGCTAGAGGTGCTAGCTAACCAAACATGATCACATCAGCAGCGCTGCAGGAAACCAGAGACCGTCACTAAGGTTCCTAGTCTATTAGGTTCCTAGCCCGGCACGAAGGTTCCTAGTTGCTTAGGCTCCTAGCCCGGCACGACGGTTCCTAGTTGCTTAGGTTCCTAGTTGTTTGGTTTCCTAGCACCGTACGAAGGTCCCTTGTCGGTTAGGTTCCTAGCCCGGCACGAAGGTTCCAAGTTGGATAGGTTCCTAGCTGTCACTTTGATTCCTAGCAGGTCAGTTAGGTTCCTAGCCCGTCAGTGGTTCCTAGCCCGTGTGGTAGGTTCAGAGGTCCTACCAGACAAGCATAACAAGACGTTTAATTTGTCCAACATCCACCACTGATTACTTGTAATGTACTTTAATAAAATATAAATAAAATAAAAATAATTTATACATTTATAAAAAGGCCCAATTTAGTTAAATTATTATTGGATAACGTTTGTATAAAAATCTGTTCTATATACACAAGGGCAATATAAATATTGTTTTATCTTAACACCTTTAAAAATGCATGATGCTTCAAAATATTTGGCTGTTTGACAAATGGAGGAAATAAACATTGCTCTCAACCTGTGTGCAAACATTTTATTATGGGCATAAGGTTGCTTTTGATCAAAATCAAATACAAGAATAATATATAATGCAAACATGAGCTGCATGTGCTAATAGGTATTTTAAGACAACTTATTCTAAAGTGAAGGCAACAAGAATCAACAGATTATGTGCAACAAATACCATTCGCAAATACAACTATAGCTGTGTTTGGTCAGAAAGCCAGTGTTGATATTTCTGGAAGTAAACTTTATAATGCAATAATTATAAAACCAATTGTGTACAATACAACACAATATTGATTGTCACTACATAAGGAAAAATGAAAAGCAAATCAATTTCCCATTGTAACAAAAATTGAAACATGTTCTCATATAAAAAAAAGTATACTTATTTGCAGGCGCAACTATGTATTTCTTATAAAAAAATAAAATAAAACGTTTTCAGTGAATGAAACCATGCACAGTAGTTTTTCTTAAAAGCAACATTTAGATGCATTTATTTTATAACTGCTAATAAGAAACCACTTCCCCCAACTACATAAAAACAAAACAAAACCTAATCATAATATCGATTTGATCTATCCATAAAATACATTTTAAAATGGTCCAAAGGAAGTTATGATTGTGCTCACTAAAAGGTACAGTCCACATCCAAAGCATGTGTAGCATCCAACATTTATCGAATATTTGTATACATTTATTTGATACATTTGAAACTTTGTTGTGTTATTTTATACTGTTCTTGTGCTATACAAAAATAAATAAAAATAAAATAACCCAACAGATGGTCTATGTTCAATGCAAAACCAAAATTGGATATCTCAACATTCTTTTTTAGTTATTTATTAATTCTGAAATGATGTCTTTGAAAGAACGCATGCTAGAAATGTGTTTAGTGTATGTCGTGATTGAAAATAGTTTGACACATGTCACATCTTTCATCGTAGCTGCTGTTGGAAATCAAATTCCCATTCCTACCTTGGCTCTACCTTTTCTTCCAAATTAACTGCATTGTTGATGTATACACAATGGCAAATGGCTGTGTCTTTCAGTGTTATGAGTTGCACTATATAACCCAGGAAAGGGAGTCTTACTGTGGGTTATTGTGACCTAGAACCGTCAAGCAGTGTGTAGAGACAAAGGTTTCCGCTAACATCCCTTGATAGTGTTTGGCTGTGGCCAAATCGACAAAATATCAATTTGACTATCAGTAGCCTACTTTTGCATTGATTATTTTTCTAAAAAGGAGATTTTTCCTTGTTTGCTAATAGACTAGCCATCATTCCACCTCCTTCTGAGCACCTAGCTAAGGAATAATTAAACTCCCGGGATGACAACCTTTAAACGTGCATTCAGCTAAGGTAAAACTATCTTTGTGGCGTTCAAATACATCCACCATCTACAATCCTGAGTAAGGCTAGGGCTAGGGCATGTTCATAGACATGGTGAGAGCTGAAGCATCTGCACTCCGGGGGTCCTTAACCCCAATAATGAGATCATTGGTTCTCCTGGTGCCCTCCACCAGTGACAAGACACCCGTCCTCTTCACCTCATGACCTTTGGCCTGTAGGACCACGACATCCTCCTCCAGAAACTCCGCTGGATATATGAAGAAACATGAGATGCAGGATGGAAAGTTTGAGTTAAAAAAAACAGTTGCAGATTCCCTACTGACTGAGGAAACACCTATAGGCATTGCAAATCGAAACATTGGATGTGTTTAGGTTCTACAAACATGCATAAAGGTCATACTCACAGTCCACCAAAAGGGTGTTTGGCTGTATCTGTGGGTGGAGTCTTCCATATGCTAAGCTGTCACTCAAGTTCTTACGGGACGACAGCACATTCATCAGCACCTATAAGATCAGAAGACAGTCAGAGATACAAGCAAATATGTCACAATCAAACGAGCCAATAGTATTGGAGAAAAGCGAAGGAAATAACACACTCTATCGATGGACTTTGGCATCGATCTATTCAATCTTATAAGTGAGTGCATAACCTGTGTAATGCTGCTGAGGGCCCTCTCTCCATTGGAGGATCCCAGGGCTACATAGGTGCCACACATCCCCACTGCAGGTCTCACAGCTGTTGGCATCAGAAAGGACATGGGCCTCTTTCCAGGCTCGATGTTGTTGTGCTACAGTTACCAGGGAAGATTGAGGACTGAAACATTACAGATTGCTCAAGGTTGGGAGTTTGGTTGAGTGTCTTGTTTAGGGAAATATGTAAATGTTAACATTACTGGGTTATGCTGGGTTTGTGTTTTATTAGGCCAGGAAAAGGCCAGGATCTGGCTATTCAAAAGGATTCCTGAAGAAGTAAGTATCCCACTTCCGAATGGCTTGTTCACGGAGCTAGACAAAAAACAGAATTAAAACATTAAATGCAAATAATAATGAATAATAATGTTTTTCTTTTTTTCCAAGGTGGGCATCATTTAAATTCAAACCCAAGTAGATAACTAGAAGCAACTCAAGCTCATCAGTACCCCATGACGGACACTATGAAGTCGTCAGGCCCCATGACCATAACCTGGCTCGCCACTCCTTCTTCCTCCAAAGCGAATGAGGGTGTGTAATGACCAGCAGGGAACGCCTGAGTGTCATTGATCATCTGCCGAAGTCGGGCGGCCTGGGTCTTACTGGCAGGTAGAAGAAACAACACAAAGATAATATAAATTTAGTATGTAGCTATGATTATTATCATCAAACCTATGCATGAATAACCAAGCAAACCAAGGAGAACCTACCTCAGCATCTCGGACACTACCTCTAAGACTGAACCATTGTACATGGGGTCCCCCAGTCCACTTGCAAGAGCCAGTGCTATTTTTACAGACTTGGGGAGTGCCATGAAAAAAAATATCAATCAATTAGTGTTCAAGTACATAAAAGATCCTTCAACAGATTCTTCTCATCGCATACAACAATACATTATTTGGCCTAGTGGATCAATCTAATTGCCCAGATTTTACTAAAGAATTCACCCGTTGACATTTGGTCTAATTTAGCATTTTAGAACTGTTTAATTCAATACATTGATATTCATTCACCCATTCACTATTTATTGTGAGCCACAACAAGATTTCCACTGGCCTTATCTGGTGACCAAAGTATTTTTTTTTGCCAGTACAGTACAAAAAGCATTCATGTGAATATATAGAATGTTACCTCTGCTATCCAGTGGTAGGTGCTATTCCTGGGCACCTGGTTAGTAATGTTGTAACCTTCCAGTATGTTGAGAGCCGTGATCAGGGCCACGCCAGCATGTGGGGCTGGGGCCGCCATTACCTGGTGTCCTGCACAACAAGAAGACATAAACATGATGATAGACGAGGTCGTACGAGTCCATTGAGAAACGCCTTAAAATAATGAGATGATGATTTTTATCTATATATAGTATCTGAGCTGGTGTTTACCTTGATAGACAACCTCAGCTGGCTGCCTTAAGGCTGTGCTGTAGTTTGCAAAGTCATTTTCAGACACCACTCCTCCCCTTGCTTGAACCTTTGAAAATATATCATGGTGTGTGTGAATCAATCATCTTCTGTTCTGTTTAGCCACATTCATTAAAAAATAATAGCAGACTTGTAGAACCTGAAACCCAATGTTAAAACACACAAAATATTAAATCGCACCAAAAAAAGTAATATTGTATCGCAATATTAGTAGAATTGCAATGTTTACAGATTAACAATACATATTGTATAGGCACAAAAGGTCAACAGTTATTGTAATTTTGTATCTGCTGATTCCCATCCCTATTAAGATGGATATTAATTTCAGTAATTGCACAAGGGTCTTGATGCAAAAGCTGTTGATTTCTATGGGGGAAAATGCTACAGCACAGACTCACAGCAGCAACCATTTCTTGTGTCAGGTTTCCACTGTAGAATTCAGAGATCCCCTTCGACGCAATCTCATCCAAGATGGCTGCCAGATCGAGACGTCGGGTGAACAAGCCTGAGAGGGGAGGCTGGCCGTTGGGTAGGAACATCTTCCTGAACGCTTCTGACATGCTCTGGTTCTTAACTGCAGCTAAAGCTTCAGCTATGGAGAAAAATAAAATGTCCAAGTTTGCAAAACAAAATCTTTCCTTTTGATATTCGATGTCTTAATACAAAATAAGAACCGTAATACACCTTTTCACCATAAAGCTTAAGTGGGGACATTAGAAGTGAAATAGCAAGAACAATAATGCTTGCTGAAATCACTAGTTAGTACAGAATGACTACACACCCAAATCATGGCTAACGTTGAAGCCATTTCTGGCTACATCTGCTGCCAATGTAACCACATCCTTCCATGGCAATCTGAAATGGCAAAGTTCATTCTCGTTTAACTGGGTTGACAAGACTTGAATCAATGGCCTGTCATCAATCAATGACACAATCCAACATGAAATAAGACTTATCCTCTTTTATGCGGCAAACAAGCAAGACAGTGTGATTTGCTCACTGCCTTAACAGCTGAGGCATTAGAACTGGCATAATTGCATAGTATCAATGTAATTGCATACTGACGCTACAGGGAGAGGTTTACATTGCATGTTCAGCGAGCATAGCTTCTGATTACAGAGCGCCTACAACTGACAGATATACCCTCAACCGTCTGTTGTTTTTCATCCCATTGTCTAGCATAAGCCCATTTCCAGCACTTAGCACGGTAATACAAAACTAAGAAATACAAATGAGCGAAAACAATGAAAGTTAAACCTTATGGGAGGCCCCTTCGGACAGGAAAAACCAGAAATGGGAGGTCCCGTAAACAGGAACAAAACACACACAACAGGAATCTTTCTTCCTTAAGTGAGTTCCAATACCTGCCATAGAGCTGGTGAGCCTCGTGCATCCCGCTGAGCATGCCTGGTACGCCCACAAGCAGGCCGGGCTATAGGGCCAATAGGAATACAGTCACTGACTAGGATTGTAATACAGTTCAGTTTATAATTTATTGTCTCACTTTGCAGCAGGGCATGATAAACATTACAAATACAAATGACGTGCTTATACACGTTATTGAGTACAGTGACCGTGGCGTCTTCCACCCCTGTAAGCTTTATAAGCAGCTGCAGAGGGTTTAATAAGCCTTGCTGACCAACTGCTGCTGGACCAGCCTCTCAAATGACTTCATGCCAGGCTCTGTGGACATGCTAAACAGGAAAGAAATATGTCACCCAACTCCTCCGGTCAGACCGCAATTTTACTCGCTCAACCTGCCCATATTTTCAATATGGCTGCGACACTCTGGGATTCATGAGTTTGGTAGTTATGTCAAGGCACTTGTCAAATCTCAAGTAAAATCCGTTTAAGGCATCCGCTAATACCATGTTACTATCCAAACCACATATATTAATTGGTTTGATTATTCTGGCCTGTTATTGATCTCAGACCATCCCACACTGCCTTAAGATTAGTTATCCTGCATTTCTCCTGAATTCTGTCCTTATACTCTTTATCAGATCGATGAAGGAAGGCCATTTGTTTTGTTGTAAATTGCATCTTTCACTATATGTTGAGATCAGACATATACTGACATCCCATCAGCCATTGTTAAGGTAGTTAAAAAGGCTAATTGAAATGAAAATCGACCATGAATGATCCAACTTGTAAGCTTATAAACTTATTTATCATATTTATCATAATGATGATAATGATAATGATAATATCATCAACACCTTTACCTATCCATGTATGCCAAATACAAAAAATCAGTTAATGTCCTCTACAGCCAAACTTCTGTGAAGGCAGGCATAATATTTCCCTTACCCCCACCAAACAATGCTGCAGGGAGCTAATGCACAGCTAGCTAGCAACAATATATGTGTTGACACTTTCGCATAATCCAAAGAAATCTTCAAGGATCAATTTACGTTCCTCCTCCCTCTTTCCCTGTGACATATCCTGTTTTAGTTGTTATACTTACAATGCTACAAAGCTAGAAAGACATGTCGTATCACATGCTCTATAATAATAATGTGGTCACATTATTATTATATTATTATATATATTGAGACGGGAACACAGTAACCTACCTTTAGCTTGAAGTTTGCCTCAAGCATTTCCTCGCTGAGAGATGAGGGTGCAGTCTCTCGGAAGTCAATCACCTGCGTCTTGTTGTTCCGGATGTCATGGACCAACATCACCCCCCCGCTGCATGGCACGTTCACACAGAACCAAGTTAGACTGCTGTTGCGTTGTGTCGTTGGAGGACAAACTAAATACAATTGGTGGAACTCACCCTCCAATCCCAGAGGTGTGTGGGTGGATGACGCCAAGACACAGGGCAGCAGCGATGGCCGCGTCCACACTGGATCCCTGCCTGGCCAGTACGTCAAAGCCCAGGGACGTGCACTGGGACACATCAGTCACCACTGCTCCCTGGTTAAAGATCTACAAACAGTATATGAG
>JAOPJO010000001.1:8842886-8853851 GCA_027123675.1 Molva macrophthalma
GTGAAGATATTTTTTCGTTTTGGCAAGTAGCCGTGTAATAAGCGGGATAATGTATAGAACGTCGCCGGTCATTATCGTAAATAATACCCTTCAGGGCGAAGCAAGACACCTCCGCTTCGCGTCGGGGTCCAGTTCGCCCTGTCGGGGCTTATTTTCCCAATAATGACCGGCGTTCTGTACATTATCCCTTGCATAACAGCACTCTCTCTCTTACAACAGTCTTGGCTGTGCACTCTCATCCAAATACGTATTGTTTGCGGCGGAGGAGGGGGTAGATGTAAAGACCGGACGAGAAACTGATGTCGCCATGCTGTCCTCCTCCTTCTTAATTGAAGGAGCAGGCAAAGAAAAGCTCTCTCCTGCTGGGCTTTCATTAAAATCAAATACATACAAATGTCGCCGCTGGTCCAGATGTGTCAGGTGTGCGCGAGAGACATAAGCACGTACGCTTACCACTTTGGTAAATGCCATATATACAGTACATTCGAATCGCATGATAGGAATAGACCAATTCCGATTAGAAATCTAATCGGATCAGAAGTGTCCATGTAAACGCGGCTAGTGTAGGTTCTTTCTCCGTATGCGCTCTAAACCAAAACGTGTGGGCGTTTGACGTCATGACGGTAAGGTGTGTGTGTGTGTGTGTGTGTGTGTGTGTGTGTGTGTGTGTGTGTGCACGTGCGCCCCTGTAGACCACGTCTTTGAAAGGATCCTCTACTCCTCCTTGCCGGAGCTGGCCAAGGCCGGGGAGATCCTACGCAACATCATCTGCCGTCGCCTCTACAAGTGTGTGGGCCAGACCCAGGCTGAAAGCCCCATCGTAGTCACAGAGGTGCGTGTATTTGTGTGTGTGCTAGAAGTGAGAGAGGAACAAAACCGTGACAGTCTTTGTGTTCTTTCCCTTGTCTTCCCTGAAGGAGATGCGTCTGCAGTGGGCAGGCGAGGTGGCCACAGCCACGCCCCAGAACGGCAAGCTGAATGACGTCAAACTGAGGCCAAACGACCTTGTTGTCCACGTGAGTGGGCAACTCCAGTGTCTCTTAAAGGCTCAATACACTCCAGTTTCGTGTGTGTGTACGTATGTACACGTATGTACATACTAGGGCTGGCCCGAATACATCATTTCAAGCTTTGGATATTAGTAAGGTTTCCAAAAGAATATCCGAATATTCGGTGAAGAATAAAAGAAAGAAAAACAGTCCATTCATAATGCGCACCTTTCACTGCCTGTAAACGTAGCAGGGGAAGACCACTGCTGCAGAATCGAGTTTCTATCAACTGATCATTTTCTAAAGTGATTAAATTGGTAAAACAAATGTTATTTTAAGAATGCAAAATAACAATGTCACAACAGTGGCTTTCGGATCCGTTCGACTTGAGCTTCTATGCAGCCTAAAAGTTTCCCAACACACACGGTTTCCAAAGTATGAGAGTAGGCCTACTTCCAATCATGACAAAGCAAATAGGTGGTTTGAACATTGTTCAGGTTTCAATACATTTCACGACAGGACTAGTGCTAATTACCCAGTGTTAATCACACAGGCGCTATTGTGGAGGACGGATTGCCATAAAAGGAAAAACATGGTTACCTGTTCCAATCATGTTTACTAAATAACCAACACATTATCATTAGTATGTAGAGCTTTTTGGTGTCGTTTGAACATTGAAATAAATACGTCATTATTAAATACCCTTCTAAAACGATGAACGGATTGCGTATCCTCACACTGGATGGCAGCTGTTAAAGTGCTACTGGACTATAGACATATTCGTCATCCCATATTTAGCCATTCTGATGAGGGCTGCCATTACCTCAACTGAAGCATTGACGTGAAGCGTTCTGGGACGTCTAGCGCCCTTACATATTTGTTTATTACTGGGATATTCAGACAAAATGCTACCTAGCCTTCTACCCACAGTCCCCAAATATGCATAAACGTTAGAAAAAACATACATAATATATTTTGTAATTACATTTATTCATCAAAACAAAACTAAACGATTATCCGAATATTCGGGCTCAGCCCTAGTACATACACGCTATACAAGCGGAATTGTTCACATTCTCCACTGCATACTTTAAAATTGATGTTTCAAAGCTATGTCCACCAGGAGGCAGGGCAGTGACCAAACATTTTCTGTCTGAGCCACCTCGGATCAACCTCCATTTTTTTTATACATTCTTTCTCGCTCAGGTTAAGAACGGTTCCAATTTCAGCCAACTATTTTGGCATGCATTATTGTCATGGTTAAGTGTCACATCATACAGATGGTGATATTGCAAACGGCTCACATAGTAGTTCTTCAAAATTCACCACAACTGTGTACACCTACTACTTCGATGTTGCCATCTCGCAGATCTTTGGTATACTGGCCCACCATTTAAGCTGGTATTGCACATGCTTACATCCCTAGGGTGACGTGCACAAAGGATGCACCAATCGGAGGATTGGTGCGGCAGCCATCATGCGTATGAGTACACGTACATGAAGTGTATTACGGCCTTTAGTGCCATAAAATCTGTACTGATTTCAAAGGTTCTGTAGCAATGTCTGTTACTACACGCCACCTTGGTGGCTGCCACACTCCACCTAGGTGACTTTTCTTTTGGGCTCCTCCAGAAAAAGGACACAGGGTGGGGGTGTTAGAAATCCGGTTTATTGTAAAGGTTTGATAATGATGCATGGCCTGGTGTTGTTGCCATCTAGGAGAACTCCCAAGTGCGTGTGGAGAGGGCTGGTTTAACCTGGGCACATTGATTGCTCAATGTGCAACAGGTGTGCAGCCTCACCCAGCCCCCAGAGTCCAATCAGACTCGGCCAGGTGAGGCTGCTTAAACCAGCCATCATCCACACACACTCCCACAGGTTCCGTTTAAGAGGTTTGTGTTTTTCCCATAGCTCTGTGGTGAGGATCAGGCCTCAGGAGTAGCATCATATCCTAGAATGCCTTTTTCATTTTCATTTCAACAAAATCCTGAAAAGCAAAAATGGTATGACATTTTAGCAATAGGTTAATAAAAAAAATATTCATACCTTTTGTTGAAATGTCTTAATTTAAAGGTGCTGCTGGCAAGACTAAACAACCAAAAAAACGTTTCTCTGCGCTCTCCCTATGTTTCCCCTAGCATTTAAGTGTATCATTTCATGCACCTGTGATGAATGGGAAGCTGGATTCCCCGAACCAATCAGGAAACCTGATTGGTCAAAAATCGAAATAAGCTCATACAGAGTAAGACGCAGTCCACTCTAAACAGTGTATTTTGCTAACTAATAGCTTATGGAATGGCTTTGCAATTTCTAACAAATTATACACAAATAAAAGCTCTGAAGTCTGACCTAAAGCACTTGTTTAGTAGGTTTGTTTTTTGAACAATCACCTACAGCTTTCCACCATTCATTTCACTGCACATTATACATACACCCGGCTGTGATTGTGACAAATACATCTCTCCATTAAATTGAAAACCCCTTGATTTTTTGGTATCTTTGATCATCTTATGATATATATAATTTATTATTATCATCCCTACCTATTGCCATGCATGTGTCATTAAAAGGTGAAATGTTTCCCCCCTTGTGTTTTCTAGGTTATTTACATGGACTATGGCATGAAGGATAAGAATCCCATCAATAACGTACGTTTTTACTGCAAGAGTGACCCCTACAAGGCCATTCAGATCCGCAAGAACCAGGTCAGAACTTTGCCATTGAACACAATTATTATTTTAAAGCATTGTTAGTGCAGTATAAACATTTGTATGAGAGAAAGAATTCTAATTATTATATTGGTTGATGTGATGACTCTTCAATGCTGACTTCTCCATCTCAGACGACGAAACAGTAAAGTTATGGAAAGAGGATCTGGTTGTCGCTGATGAAATTAACAAGGAAGCCTCCAACTCATGGTTATTATGATTAGAAAAGCATATTTACTGTTAATATTATCAATGTTAAGGTGTTATATGTATCAATATATCTAGCTCTAGTCTCTCCTACGCTCTACTGAACCTGAACATGTCTCTTCCTGTCTGTGCTTCTAGTCAAAGCAGCCAATCAGAGGCATGCAGCACGCCTCTGATTGGATGCTTTGTTCCGGCTCCTGTTCGCAGGTGTCCAAGCTCCTCCCAGAGCACTTTGCAGAGCAGTTGATACGGGTGTACTGTAAGAAGACTGATGAGCCGAGCCTGGGGGCTGCCAGGAAGCACTTTGTCCAGTGGTGCATGGACAAAAACTTCACAAAACCTCAGGTAGATATGTCTTTCCTTCAGTTCATCACTCAATGGTTTCAATCTTTTCAAATGAGCGTGTTTTACTACTGTGTAGCTGGGTAGATGTAGGAGTCGAAGCAAAGCTTTTATTTTAGGTTATTCATTTTTCCATGCGATGGGTCCAAATCCCATGTGATGTGTTGTGAGTGTGACCTGTTTGGTCTCGTTTCTAAAGTTCTTTCCCTTTCTTTCTTCTAGGATGGAGATGTGAACGCTCCGGAGCTGACCCCTCTGAAGAAAAGCTGGTATGATGGCGGCACAGAGGACCAGAGGCCGCAAAAGAGGGCCAAAACCCAACTAACATTTTGAAAGAACCAAAAGAAACCAGGTTTTCTTCTTGTTCTTTTCTGATATTGTTATTGGATGAAAATGGCTACAGATACATTTGTGGTCCTTGAAAGGATTTTTGGATTCTCCATGTAAAAAATATTAAGGAATTAATACAAATTGAATCAAAGTAGGAGGCTGTTGTTGGTCAGTGCTCAGTGTTATACGCTCTAAGGTTTATCTGCTCATCACTTGCTTCTGTTTTGTTTGTTTTTTTTCATTTTGTTTGGATATGTATGTTCTATCCATAGTTTACATGTTACCTTAAGGGTAATGTATTGGTGAAAGTTTACAAGCAGGAACTCTTTATACTCCTGGTTTGACCTTTAAGTGAAACTGATATCAGGTTTGCAGAAACTTTTAGTTTTTTGCTCTTTTTATTTTGGCAAGGTGAAAGTTAATCCATTGGTCATTTAATCATGCTCCCTTCCGTACTCTTGAATGTGTATTTATATGCGCTGGGTTTTAACCTTGTATATGTTCAATCACATCTCCCTCAGGGATTTATTTTATCATTCAATATTTCTTTTTTTGAAACTGAATATTTTTTCAGTTTCAAACCTGGAACGGAATAAATATTCAAAACTTTTATTTCAAACCTGGAACATGCTTCCAAAATAATTTTTGGTAGATTTTTCCTTTGTTGTGGTAACTGAGGTATGAATACCACAGCACTTCATACATTTTATTACCAGTGTGTGTATGGATTGAAGATGCATATATATTCAGTATACATTATTGTTACCCTGTTCTTTTCTAAATAGATTGTTATACAAGCTTGTATTGAGGACAAAGGAATAGTGTTCAGAAGATTGCTGTTTTTCCATATCTGTAAAAACAAAAGTTAAATGTGAAAAATATGTATTTGTAAAATATAGAAGGCTGGGGCAAACATGGTGACGTTAAGAAGTCAAGAAAAAAAAAAAAACAGCTTTTACCTCAATGTCTAAATGTTTCCTTTGTAACCACCAGAGGGCAGCATGACCTCATTCATTTCTCCAGCGCGCCAGTCCTATCCAGTCTCCTATTTCGAAAGTACATTTATTTAAGCATTATAAAATGTGTGAACCATCCGTGGTTGGTTATAAGCTCATATCTCCATGTTTATCATAATTTGTGCGATTTTGGTTAATTTACCAGTGGGGAGGAGTTGTATGGGTTTTTTCAACCAGAAGGACCATCATACAGGATGTTCAGAGACACACGCACATGCCCCTCCACGGATAATGGAGAGCCCGTCATCTGTGCACGCTCACAATCAAAACATGATCATGCTCGGGAGGAAGGATTGTTGTTGGCTTTTACTCACAGAGTTGACGGCTGGCCGGCCCATTAACCCCATTAATCACCGGGTTAGCCAGATTTAAAGAAGCAGTATGACGGATGCCAGAAATACCCCAAAACTCTGAGCGAATACAGTCTAAAAATCGACTACTCGTGTATTCTTTTTTTTGGCTTTTGGTGTGGAAAAAGTTGAAGAAAACTTTTTATCAGTGTACGCATATGGAAAGTCAGTTTAATCTGTATTATATTTAGTCTATGTTGAGTTTAGTTTGGGGATATTAAGATGAAATGGTACGTGCAGAGTCTCTTTATTGGTCATAGCATAACTGCGAGACATGGACTTACTCAATATGAAAATGAACACTGGTCTCAACAAACCAAACAACAATGTCAATACTGGTTTCAGTGCTTAATTTCCCAAAACACTCAAACATACATAGGAATAATAACCAACAATTTAAAAATACAACACTGAAAAATCAGGCCTAACACTTACAAGACACTAAAACAATAAAATAGCTCTCAAAGTATCATAATGAGCATAATGCATGCTGGGAAACAATCAAACAAACTGTGTAGCCTTGTCACTACACTGCCCCCACTAGCGTGTCGCCTGTCCTCAGTCGACAACAAAGTCCTTATAGCGACGGGGAAAAAGGTCCCTGATGCCTACGAACCTGCAGTATCTCAGGTCCTCGTTCCCCACTGTCCGTTTGGTCAAGAGGACTTGTGATGTTGGAAGTACCGTGCCATGTGAGCTGGGTTGGGCTGCAGGCCCTTCAGCCAAGGGGTTGGTAAGGTGCCAAGTGGTTCAGATGCAGAACCACCACCAACCCCCCGAAAGCTGCTCCAACACCTCACAGGGCCCCACCCACTGGCTGTTGAGTTTCAGGGAGACACCCTTCTTCCAAGATGGGTTGTAGACCCACACATTGTCTCCAGAAGCAAAGAAGCAGCCCTGTGGGTGTCATACACCCACTTTAGCCACAGGGGTCTGCAGCTTTCTCCCAAACATGAAAGTGGCCAGTGTGCACCCAGTACTTTCTTGCACTGCTGACTGGTACGCCCACAGGACCGGAGGTAAGTGACAGTCCCAGTCTCGCTGGTGTCGTGAAGTGAAGAAAGCAAGTTGCGTTGCGAGCTTCCGATATAACCGCTGCACCAGTCCGTCGCTCGGAGGTTGAGGGACGTTGTCCTGGTTTTCCTCACCCACATGCTCCGGCACACCTCAGCGAACACCTGCGCCTTGAAGTTCTGCCCCTGATTTCTGTGTAGTTCCTCGGGAGCCCTGAACCGACGCAACATTTTACACACCAGCTGCTCAGCTGTGGTAGCAGCGCTCTGGCCGGGGACCGCATATGCCTCTGGCCATTTGGCAAAATAGTCCACAGCCACAAGGACGTAGCGGTACCCATTGTCCGTGGTGGGAAAAGCACCAAGGACGTGCACACGACCCGCTCCATGGGTAGTGGAGCCTGGTAGTGCACGCGGCCCACTCTGCCAATGTACTGAAAGTTCTCGATTGGGGATATGGTCTGTTGGCTCGGTGGCAGTTTCCCCGCGGTGCCACCCAATTCTAGTTTTCCGGCTGCAGAGCGCTATGGTGTTGTGGTGCAGGGGCTGGGCAGTAACGGATTATGTGCCCGCTTCTCCTCAGTGGTAGCATGGGTCGTTGGACCGGCGCGTCGAGGACCCGAAGGGCGTTCGCTGTTGGCCCGGTTGAGCTGGACAACGTCTTATTTCACATGATGTTGCCGTTACCTTTGATCAGCAAGGTTGTCAGTGATGACAATATGCTTTACGCTAAGTACGTGTACGCATACGCATGATGGCTGTTGCACATATTCTGCGTTCGTTTGGTGGGTCCATTGTGTACGTCTCTCTAGGTTTTGGGTGCACGCATACTCAATGTGCAATACCAACAGAAATTGTGGGACAGTATACCATGATGTTCTGCGGGATGGAAATAGGAAACAGCAAATATGTAGTAGTAGGCTACACCCACCTCCAACCGCCGCGACTGTCTGCCAGACCGTCATGTCATTAAAATGTTTTTGTTCATAAGTCCATCAACAATGCATTTGTTTGATGTCCGTTTGAAGTTACTAGAAATTATGGAAAATAAACAAAATATATCACAGAGCATGGAGCAGGTTCGGCAGCCTTTTCTGCAGCCTTTTTGAGTAGGCCTTTCCATTTCACAATGTTTAGGTCTACATGTTTTTTATTGCACATTGGTTTATTTACTTTTACAAGTCTCCCATCTAATGCATGGTTAAATGCATTCCCTCCAGCAGCCCCCTCAGTCACTTCATCCTGGAGCCCCTCCCCCCCTCCCCCCCATATTTGTAAACGTATTTGCAAATATATGAATGTTAAAGATAAAACAGCATATCACTACATTAACATTTAATTGTATGGGTTTAACTAACTGCTGTATTGGTACGCTAATTGGTCTGAAAGCATACGATGTTGAAAACCGCAACATTTTAACTACATCCACGCTTTTAGCAAGAAGCAGCTTCTGCTTAATCCTTTTCATTTTTTAAAGCACAATTATTCTTATCGGTTAACGGTCGATGACCGGTTAACAAGTGTTGGTTAACAAGTGGAACCACTGCATTGTTGTAGATGTTTGTTTCAAAAGGTACACTCACATCCTTTTCCACTCCACTAACCGGTTTGCCACAAATGCACCTTTCAAAACAGACCATTGCACTTAATGCTCCTCAGTTGAAGGAAAGTTTCGGGAAATTTTAACCTTGAGCCTATTTTCCTGCCATGTTGGGTCTTAGGGACTAATGCGGAAAACAATCTTTGACATTGGTCCAGTATTGAGCGAGACCGTTGAAGCCGCAATTCGCTAAACCGGATGCAATGTAATCCTTTGGGGCAATGCATCCTGTAAATGTAGGTCTTCTAATAGTGCTTGTTTGGATTTCAGAATAAGACTTCACGGTGGTCGAGACTTGGTTATGCACAATAACAAACACACTGGATGACGCCAGAGATAAGCAAATGTTTTCCGCTGTAGGGATCCGTTCGATAATGTTGTCAGACACTTATAATGCAAATCGCAGCATGTCAGTGGCCAAACAAGCACTATTAGAAGACCTACATTTACGAGATGCATTGCCCTAAAGGATTACATTGCATCCGGTTTAGTGAATTGCGGATTCAACGGTCTTGCTCAATACTGGACCAATGTCAAAGATTGTTTTCTGCATTAGTCCCTAAGACCCAACATGGCAGGCAACATGGGCTCCAGGTTAAAAGGTCCAAAATCTCAAAGTTTTCCTTTAACCAGCCATCTCTGCACACTACCCTTAATATCTATTGGCTCACATTTACTCATTAAACCCTCCTTGGGACTGACACTCGCCATGTTGTCTCTCTCATTAGTTCACAGAAAGCTCCTGGCCTGCGAAATGCTCGAGAGGGGTGGGGGGGAGAGAGAGAGTCTGGGCAAATGGCATTGGCGTTTATGTGTTTTTGCGAAAGTATGTAGTCAAAATACTCATTGTTTGAGGCTCCCAACCAAGCTTAATGTGTGTGTTTGACACCTGGTTTGAGTAGCCTCACCTTGACCGAGTCAGATTGATTGGAATCTGGGGCTGGGGCGGGCTGCACACCTTGGGTGCATTCCGTAATCAAGGCCCACAGGTTAAACCAGCCATCACCACACGCACTTGGAAGGAGCTCTGACATGTTAGTATTTACCAGCTGCTCGGCATGCAAACATCTTGCCAACTCATGCAACTGGTTTTTGCATGCAGTCTACGTTTTTTGATTGGCCCAACCACGGCCAGGTCTGCTGCAAATCAGTCTGAATGGGACCTGGCCTCCTGCCTATGCCAGAGCAAATAAAATATGAGCTTACAGATACGTTTGGTTCCATGGCTAGGAAAAACCAAGATGCTATGGTAGAAATGTACTGAGGTTTAAAGGAAGTATAAGCATTATCTTGACTGAAATCAGTGTGGAAAAAAGCACAGAGTCAATGAAGGACCACTTTCCAAAGGGACATCCACATGACACTCATGAGATTAACCTTGTTGACTCCAAGTGGATTCCTAAAACTATAAACCCCTCTATACCTGGCTCATCTCATCCTGGCAGGAAAAGACGGGGAGGGCCACAAAGAAGAAAGGAGCCCCCTTCATACGTTCTACATGTTATGGCTACCTAGTTAATGTCACAGTCAAGGATAACATTGCCTGCCTTATGAATGTATTTACCACATGCTTGAAGTAAGGCCTACATTCCGAGGGACATCCACGTTTCACTCATTTACACCTTCTGCCGCCCCTGAGATGAGCCCCGGTTACTTAGCTGACTCCAAGTGACCCCTGATCTGGCACACCCCATCCTGAGGGGAAGAGACAGGGAGGGCTTTGTGATGGCCACAAAGAAGAAAGGAGCGCCCTGCATTTTACTTATACTGACTAGTTAATACTACAGTCAAAGTCAAACACTGCCTGCTTTATCAATGTATTCCCCAATCCCATACAGTGGTATTATTGTCAATTGTTTGAATGGATGCTTCTGTCTGAGTAGAAGTGATTGTCATTGTTCTGATCCATGTTACATCTTTATGTTGACTCATATGTGGTAGAGGCATTTGTTCTCTTTGATTATACGTGGCTGCTTCACTCAATGTTGTCTTTGTCACACATGTAAACTACCTCCAGCTAGGGATGGTTGACAGACAATTTCATCTCATAAGCACGTGGTTTATTATGTCGGTTCTATATCAGTTTAATTAATAAGGTGACGAGTGGTTTTCAATCAAAGAGTACCTCACTGCTCTGCATCTGATATCACTGTAATGTTTAAGATGTCAATTATTTACATTGTAATATACTGAGAATCCGGAGAAGGAGGATAAGTGCATGTTCAGTTAATGGGGAACTGAGTTAGGGGACACAGGGGAGGTGCCTAATTCTTAGGCCCGATGCATACGGTGTTGTGATTGGCCAGTGCATGTGTATCCACACATTTTGGGAATGTAGCCCCTTTTACCCCAATAATATAGAGGGCAGGGCCCTAGGTTCTTAAACCAATCTTGTTTCCTAAATTATTAG
>JAOPJO010000001.1:8853951-8867557 GCA_027123675.1 Molva macrophthalma
CATTTACAAAGTATACAACCATTACACAAACGTCAACAAAACATTATGAAAAACAATAAACTCCTATATAATGTTATTTATTCTTATGAATAACCAGAACCCGAATTTCAACTGGGTTACAGGAATATAACATGAAGCCTGATTCCAGAACAGGAGTTCTTTGCAAACCAACTCAGGTTTTGTTGTGACTTGTTACAATTGATAATAAAGTCCTTATCTTTAAAACTTCTGCTTTCTCGACCTCTCTTAGTTTGTCAAAGTGTTGTGTTTTATCCACGCCATAATTGGCGTCACCAACAGGATTGAAGAAAAGGGACCAACCCCACATGCTGTGCCACAGAGTCGGGGTACGGGACGGATCACACACAAAATCGAGAGGCCTCTTAACTTTAAAGAAGGGTACATTCTTACTTCTTCATTTTAGGAAGAATTGTATGATCTGTCCCTACCCGACCCTAACACTAAGCAGTAAGTAAAGTGTCTCTCCAAAATTAATTGAGAGAGGAAAGCCAAAGATGAATGTTGTGAATGCACTAACCATAATGCTCTGAGGGTTACTAAATTGTTGATAACATTTTTCCCCGCAGGTATTGTTTATGATCAACCGGGATAGAGATGTCCCGTCAGAAGTTTGTGAATGTTGTGCATGCAATAACCATAACACTCTGAGGGGTACTAAGTTGCTGATAACACTTTTTCCCTTTAGATAACGAGTTAGGAGTACAAATCAGAATAAAGTGCTATAAAGGACTGACTGGCACATCAGAAGTTTTGTTTTTGTTGTGGTCTTTTTGTTCAGTTTATGGCCTTTTTGTTCAGTTTTTGGTAAAGCGGGTTAGAGACGTCCCGCCACTTTATTTTGTATTCAAGTCAATGCGCTCAGAGCCTTGTGCAGCCTTTTTGTTTAGTTTATGGTATTTTTGGTCAGTTTACCAGTTTGTTTTTATTCTGAGAATACCACCTCTTATAGAGAGGGCTGCCTGGTCAGAAGTTTGTACTGTTTATGGTCGACCGGGTCAGAGACGTCCCATCAGAAGTTTGTTTGGATTGGTCAATCAGTATAGATAAGTCCAGTATGAGCGGTCAAAATACTCTTCCTTTCTCCAACCGACGACATAGAAAACAAACATTGTTTGAGGCTCCCAACCAAGCTTATTGTGTGTGTTTGATGGCTGGGGTGAGCAGCCTCACCTTGACCGAGTCAGGTTGATTGGAATCTGGGGCTGGGTGGGGCTGACCACCTTGGGTGCATTCAGTAATCAAGGCACACAGGTCAAACCAGCCATCACTACACACATTTGGGAGGAGCTTAGACATTTAAGTATTCAACAGCTGCTCAGCATGCAAACATTTTGCCAGCTCAAGAAATAGAAATACTTCAAATATAAGAAAAAGCAATCACACTATATTAGAACATGTAAACATCACGAAAATACAAATTCTTCAGAAATAAATACAAAAATCAGAGGTTTAGTTGTTATTAGTCCAAAGTGTGCAAATGAGGTGCATACATTTGAAGATTGAGGTAGTGTATGTTGTCTATTTTAATATAGCAGCATGATCAATGTGAAAAATGATCTTGCATAAACAAAATACAGTACAGAAAACCAAGGAGCAGAGGATATATGTATGGTCAAAATAATTGTTAATTTTCAACATCAACATCAAAGAGCGAATCTACCTGTGGAAAGTACTCTACAGAAAGGTCCCCCACAAGACCAACCTTCATCATATTGTTTGTGGTCTTGAAGCCGATGCAATTTTAGCTTTAAGGCAAGAGATGAGTGTCATGAAGAGTAGTGTGTGATTTATCCTAATAATCGTGCACTGTGTTCTGGGCATGAAAAGGGTCCAGCTATTACTGCTACTGGAAACGGAATGTGGTCCGATTCCGCAGACCTTGTCAGTTCCAAAATGTGCCTTGGCTGCATTCTAGAGGGCACCATAACAGGGAATAGTAGTAATAGGCTACACCCCCTCCAACCGCCGCAACTGTATGCTAGACAGTCATATGTCATTTCACAGAGCATGGAGCAGATTCTGCAGCCTTTTCAACGTCCCGTGCCATTTCACAATGTTTAGGCAAACATGTTTTTATTGCACATTGGTTTATTTACTGCTGCTGCAAGTCTCCCATCTAATGCATGGTTAAATCAATATTTTATGAAAAGAATCCCACCTCCAGCAGCCCCCTCAGGGTTGGCTATTGCAAGGGTCATTATGTGGCTCATGACTGCAGCTCTGTTACCATGAAAAATAAGATAAGAAGTTAAGCGTGGCTCCCAATTGATTATTATCTTTCCCACATGACAATCCATACACTGTGTACTCGGCCGTGTAGCTCTGTTAAAAAACAAACATAATATTATTATTAGACATTATACAAGTTTCATATAGCGATGTTAACAATTAACCATTTAACCATTAACATACGATGATTAACTGACTAATTAATGTTGAAAAGGACTGGCCCCAAATATTTTAATAATCAAAGTATCCTTCATTAGTCTTGTATTTGAACATTATAACTATAACATCACTCTAAAACCTTCGGTTGTAGTTAAGTACACATCATAATTTGTTACCTTTAAGATCACCGTTACCTTCAATCAGCAAGGTTGTCAGTGATGACGTACTCTAAAGGCTGTGATATGCTTCACGCTAAGTACGTGTACGCATACGCATGATGGCTGCCGCACGTATCCTGCGTTCGTTTGGTGGGTCCATTGTGCACGTCTCCCTAGGCCTCGCGTGTACGCATACTCAAGGTACAATACCAACAGACATCATGGGGCAGTATACCAAAGATCCTCTGAAGTTCTGTGAGATGGAAATAGGAAACAGCAAAGTAGTAGTAGTAGGGTACACAATGGGGTTAAGTTTTGAACTATCTGAGCTGGTTTGCAATTTCCCCCATCTGTATAATGTGATGTTGTCACTGCACCATGGCAAGGCTGACTGCCAGGATAGTTGGCTTGGAATTGGAGCCGTTATTTACCTGAGTGAGTAAGAATGTAAAGAAAAATGGAGGGTGATCCGAGACAGAATTCTTTTCCTCGCTGACCTGCGTCCTAGTGGACATAGCTTTTGAAGAGGTACGTTCAAATCCAGGTGCAGTTTTCAAGTCAGTAGGGGGTTAGAGACAGAGGTCTGGCAGAGAGGAGGATGAGAACAGTATGGAGGTGAATCCACATAAATTGTTTGATCAACTCCTCAAGAGTAGTGGGGGGATAGAGACAAATGTTTGGCAGGGATGGGGAAATAAACAGGATGGAGGCAAAACATATTTACAATCTGATCAACTATTAGGCCTTTCGAACCAGTGGGGCTGTATGTGTGAACAGAAATGTCAGAATCTGCCCCTCCGGAGTTCACCCTACCAGGCCCCTAGTGAAAAGTCTGGAGAATCGGAGAGCCGGAGAATTCACAACGAGCGAGTGGGCGTGTTGCTGACGTGTTGAGGACGTTTCGATCATGCGACTGACACGATACCGGGAGCATGGAGTGTAGCTGATTTGTACTTTTCTCTTCTTGCCTGTATTTTGCTTTCCAACTTCTTTCTGCTTTACACTGTTCTGTTGATGTTGCGGATACGTCTAAATAAATACAGTATTGATATCACGGCAAAAAGAGTCAGCGTTACACGCTCTGCCCAGGCGCCACTCCTGATCATCTCCGGACCTGATTCTCCGGAGTTAATCTGGAGTTCATTTGTGAAAGGCCTATAACAGTGGGGGTCAGGGACAGGGGTCTGGCAGGGAGGGAGGTGAGGGCAGGGCAAAAGTGTCATCATATAAACTGTTTGATCAGCTAATAGTTGGCGTCAGAGACAGGGCTCTGGCAGAGAGGGAGGTGATAACAGAATGAGGTGAAACCATATTAACTGTTTCACGATTAAGACATTATTTTTTATTTCTCTGTTTGAGACTTCTAAGTCTCAACGATCATCATTTAAGATATCATTGCAAGAGAGCACCCGCCCAGAGTCAGAATGGTGTACGTCCTCAAAATAGAAATAGAAATACCCAACTGAGATTATTGTGTGTGTTGATGACTGTTGTGAGCAGCCTCACCTTGACCTAGAGGTTGATTTTGATCTGGGGCTGGGTGGGGCTGCAAACACTGGGTGCATTCAGTAATTAAGGCAAACAGGTTAAACCAGCCCTCACCACACAGAGGAGCTCTGACATGTTTGTATTTACCAGCTGCTCGGCCGAAACTGCTACGATCAAATAAATTGGTTTTCGCATGCAGTGTACGGTCTTGAATGGCCCAACCCCACCCAGGTCTGCTGCAAATCAGTCTGAACTGGAGGGGGTCTCCTGCCTATGCCAAAGCAAATCAAATATGAGCTTACAGATCAGTTTGGTTCCATTGCTAGGAAAAACCCGGAAGCTCACGCTAAACTTAGTTGTGCTTGGTGTGTACGAACATCATAAACGTATTTGCAAATATGTTAATGATAACAAGATAAAACATCATGTAAATTTAACGTTTAATTGTATGGGTTTAACCACCTACTGTATTGGTGTGCTGATGGTTTCTAAAGCATATGATTTCAAAAAGGGTGTTCATTTCATTCAATCTTTTAAATGAATATCTTTACTCACCGTATACGATGTGGGTGGCCATGTTGAAATGACTTCAAAGACGTTGAGGCTTAAACTAGAGTTTGAGAAATCGTACCTCGGTTTATGACTACGAACTCAAGGTTGACGCGCCATTTTATTTAGATTTTTCCTAGTAGGAAGTCAGAAGTTCCAACCACTGAGTTATAATCGAAAACACCTTTGAAACCTAGTTTCAAAGGTACACTCACATCCTTTTCCACTCAGCTAACCGGTTTGCCACAAATGCACCTTTCAAAACACACCGTTGCACTTTATGCTCCTCAGTTTACTAGTCATCGCTGCACACTATCCATAATATCCACTGGCTCACATTTATTCATGAAACCCTCCTTGGACTGACACTCGCCATGTTGTTTCTATCTCATTAGTCTTTCATTAGTCTCTCTCATTAGTTCACAGGCAGAGCCTGGGCTGCAAAATGGTCACGGGACAAAGTCTTGGAAAATGGCACTGGCGTTTTTGTGTTATCTTATAAAAAACATTTGCTGAATTTGTTGTATGCAGTCAAAATACTCTTCTTTTCTCTCTGAATCAACCAATCGATGGAGAAACAAAGCCAGAACATGTAAAAGTAAACCTGCACTATCATGTCACCCTTTCCGTTCCTCATCTCAGAGACTGCTATCACCTGGGCATCAAGAATCAGATTTTTTATCCGATTCAAGCACTCCAATTGATCCTTCATTTGACTAAACATAACTATGGGGATTCCTTCAACAGGAAGTGGGCAATGTGAGTACTTTGCTTATTTTATGTTGAACAGCCATCCACATCTCAAATAATTTAAATATATTGTCTCCTTTTACCTTAAAGCTACCTTCTGTCATGGGGCACTCCTCTGTTATTGAATCTACAAATATTGAATGAACCTGCCCTATATTAGATAAATGGTTTTGATTGGCCCAACCCAGCCCACATATGCCATAGCAAATAAAACATGAGCTCACAGATGTTCTGGTCCAAGGCTTGCAGCATTGACCACTAACGCTAAACAAACTCAAAATAATTAACACTGCTTTTTGTTTAATTGTTTAATTTACATTTTGAAAGAAAATTTATTTACCGGTGTTGGGATACAATATCTCACTGAAGAAAAATCCATAAGATGAGCAGGTGAGTCTGGCATTAACAAAAAATAGGATGTTCACAATAAGTTGACTAGTCGTTGCTGCACTTTGTAGTCTTAACATTCTTTCTGAGTTTGAGCGAACGGGTCACTCGCCCACAGTAATCAGTGAGCGGATGGATAAAATAAATGTAAAGAACCCCGTTCATGTTCATCTTGACAGATGAGATTTATTTTGGATGATTATTTAGATTTAAACTTCCAAAGCTATATTACTCATTACTGTTTATCCCCCAAAAACAATTCAACTGGTGCGATGCTGAACATTCGCTCTAGGAGAGATGATGCGTGTATCAAAATGCTTTTTGGCCTAATTTAAAATAGGATTTCAATATAAAAATGTGATATAATATCATGCAATATAGTTTCTTAACCATGTTTGGTCTCTTAGATTGTAGTGTGCTCCGTTTTGATAGATTTCTAGCCATTTTCTTTTTTCTATGGCTACTCAACTAGTTGTTCACAAAATGTCCGGTTAACTGTGTCGGAAGAAGAATAAGAAGCTTCAAGTGTTTGACTCTCACAGGATAATTTCCACGACATTAACCGTCAGGGAAATAAGTCCTAAGGAACATCCCCAATAATATATGCTAATTGACAAATGAAATGTGCTGCTCTAAGTTTCTCTTTCTCTGATCCACTTTCATACACTCCTTTTTTTATTTCTCCAGCCCTAACAGTGCCATTGAAAAGAAGCCCATATACAAGGTACTAATGTCATATAACATGTTAACATAATTTTGCCACAAACAGATTTATAGATAAGACACAGTAGATGGTTGTTAAAATAAAACTTCTTATCGCTTAGGTTTGCTGAAATGCCAAACTCTTGTTAAGTCAAAGGAATGTCCACACCTGTGAAGCATCATGCATAGCTATAAACCTGCTGTATTAAGCATTTATGCTTTCCAACCCTCTTTGGTTTCATAACAAGGGTACATGCCAGACAGCTTTTAGGGCTGTTATCTCCGCAGTAGTGAATGTATTAGTTTTGTGCCTGAGGTATTTCTGTGATTTACAACATGTCGCATTATGCTGATAAATGGATACACAGCGATTTCTAAAACATCAAAAAAGCAAGCGTCCTCATGCCGATGCCAGCGACAGATGTCAACCTCAAAGTGAGCGCAAAAAACAAAACAAGTAAACTTGGAATACCTCCGATTTGTTACAAACTTCAAAACGCTAATAAAGTTATACTCTGTGTAGTGCTGAAGCTCTGTTCGTCATTTCAAACTTTGTTTTGAAGACAGCGGTGGGCAGGCAGTGATGCAGGAAGCGCAGAGAACACGGAGAGGAGGAACAGAGAGAGGAGAGACAGAGAGGAACAGAGCAAGGAGGAAAAGAGAGAGGAACAGAGTGAGGCGGAACAGAGAGAGGAGACAGAGAGGGGAGGAACAGAGAGAGTTCACACACAGAGAGGAGAGACAGAGAGGAACAGAGCAAGGAGGAAAAGAGAGAGGAACAGAGTGAGGCGGAACAGAGAGAGGAGACAGAGAGAAGAGAGACAGAGAGGGGAGGAACAGAGAGAGTTCACACACAGAGAGGAGAGACAGAGAGGAGGGATAGAAAGAGGACGAACAGTGACAGTGACACAAACTCTAAGCGATGTGATCTATAGTCTTTAAGATGTGGCAATTAGTTTGAGAGCCATGCTCCCCATACACATACATTGCCAAATGTTCAGAATCTCACTCTAGATGCAGTTTGTAATTTCACATTTTGTACTACTTGTTGTTTGTACTACATTCTACAAATAAATAAACAAATATTCTGAATATCATTTGTTTACCGGTATGTCGTGGTCCGCCTTACCTTGATCACAGAATTCATAGTTTACCCACATATTTTTTTACCACTTCACCCCTGGATACAACCTATCAACACATAATCCCCGGATCCATATACGGGCTATCGGCTGAATCTGTTGCTTGGTGTAATGTTTTTTCTCTCCTCTTTCAGGTGTTTAATGACCCCATCCATGGACACATTGAAATCCACCCTCTTCTGGTCAGAATCATAGACACACCTCAGTTCCAAAGACTGAGGAACCTCAAGCAGCTTGGAGGGGCCTACTATGTTTTCCCCGGAGCATCTCATAACCGCTTCGAGCATTCCATTGGGTGTGTGTGTGTGTGTGTGTGTGTGTGTGTGTGTGTCAGGTGCATATAAGATGTGGGTGGCCATGTTGAAATTACTTCAACTGACATTGGGGCTTGAAATGGGGTTTTAGACATTTTCCGAGTTTCCGACAAGTAACTCTGTAACACCTTTTATTCGATTGGTTTGAGCAGCCTCACCTTGCCAGAGTCAGGTTGATTAGAATCTGGGGCTGAGTGGGGCTGCACACCTTGGGTGCATTCAGTATCAAGGCACATAGGTCAAACCAGCCATCACCACACATACTCGGGAGGAGCTCTGACATGTTGGTATTCACCAGCTAACCAATAAACCAATAAACTAGCTTGCATACAACATCTACCTGTGGCTTCGTGTCGGAGGAGACACACCCCTGGGTGACACCCACCGGTATGTGGCAGGGTTAACTAATGCATATATAGCAGCATTTAACTGGGTTATCTTGTACTGGCCCCTTTTGTTTGTATCTAACCGGATTCTCTGTGGCAGCGTTTATCAATTAAACCACCTGTGTTTATTGACTGGTTGCAGAGTTGGGCACCTGGCTGGAAGGCTTGTGCAATCTCTGAAAGAGAATCAGCCTAAACTGGATATCGATAACAGAGACATCCTCTGTGTGCAAATCGCTGGCCTCTGTCATGATCTGGGTGAGTAAGAGCCACACCCCAACCCTAACCCCAAAACATCCACCATCTGCCAGTTTCTGTGTGAGCATGAAACCAGTACTGTTTGCCGTTAGCAATAATGGGATGGTAAATAATGAATGGTTCCATATTTTTCTAAACCCATTTCTCTCTCTCTAGGACACGGACCTTTCTCTCATGTGTTTGATGGGATGTTCATTCCTAAAGCACGTCCAGGATTCAAATGGACGGTACAGAATGATTTTCCCACTGCTTTCCCCACAATTCCCCTCGCTGCTTGTTCCAAGTCATTTCACAGACCCTTATCTGGCAACACGCTAAAACAGGCCAAACTTCTGGCCTAACGTTCCTAATCTACTCCCTTCTATCCACAGCCTCAGGATTCCACCCCAAAACATTTAAGCTTTCAGAAAGCAGAACAAAATGTCTTCTCAATTTAGAAAGTACAACTTCAAATGCTTGAAATAAGATAATGAAAGGTGTTGTAGGTAAGATTTGAGATTCATAAAGACAATAGGAAAGAGCAGAAAAGAGCAAGATTTGGTTAATATACAACCCTCCATCAAAACGCAGCCACCCTCTCAGCTCCCTCCATCCATTTCTCCGCCATTGAAATGATAACGCCATGGGTGCAAATGTCATTGACAGGCAAGATGGATTCCCGAACAAATGAGGGAGGGGCCATGAGTTGTCTTAAAATCTAAAATGTCTCATACAAAGGAAGGCAAAGTCAACTCAAAACAGATATTCTCACTTATAGCTGGTGGATTACATTTTATTGAGTATAATCTCTTTATTTTAAGATTATACTCAAATCATAGCTCTTAAATCTTTACACACCTTTAACCTACCTAGTGATGTTGCAACAACTATAACAATTTATGCATAACACTCTTGAAAGTGAAAGGATTTTCTCCATCTCCAAAACACTGAACACATCCTTGATACATCTTTCTCCATTCAGGCAACTTATTGAAATTGTGAAACTGTACCTTTTCGTTCACCATCAGCAGCGTTAAGCAAGAGTCAATCAGTCTGTTCTTCAATGCATATAACCCAACAAGTATTAAGTATTAGAATAGATTCTATATTTATCCCACTGCCTGGCCCCTACTGAAGTCCACCAACTGTCTTTGCAGCAATTCATTAAACATGTTTTTTATAGAGGCTGTTCTATATTTACATATTCAGGTCCTCAGTCCTTAAGTTGCAAGCAAACCTTTTTGCTTGTAAAAAGCAAAAACTCAGAGCAAAAACTCTGAACTATGCATACTCACATCATATGCTATGACTACAACAGGCAACAGACATATGATGAACATGTGTTGGCCAACAAGCACACCACATTATTATGCATTGTCAGGCAGTAATGTTTTAGCTGATAAGGGTTGGCGATTGCACTGTTAAAGGGTATTTTGTGTCTCATGACTTCAGCTCTGTTAACATGAAAAGTAAGAGAACAAGTTAAGATAACGTGTGTGTGGAATGCATTCATAGTGCTTTACACCAGAGGTCTTCAATGTTTTTTTCGCCAAGGACCTCTTGGCTTATAGTGACATATTGGAGGGACCCCCTATTACATATCGTATAAAATTGTGTTGCTTATTAATCCAATAATAACGTGTAGTGCGGCCTATAGTGGCATGTATAAAAGTACCACAATGGCTTAGCATTGTATGCATACATCATTACAAAGTACATCTTTTAATTTTTGGAAGAAATAAAGGTTTGGGATCAAATAATTTCAGGGACCCCCTGCAGTAACTCTGGGGATCCCCTAGGGGTCACGGACCCCCTGTTGAAGATCTCTGCTTTACACACATCCACACACTGATGGCGGTGTCAGCCATGCAAGGCGACAACTAGGTCGTCGGGAGTGGTAAGGGTGAGTTGTCTTGCTCAGGGACACCTGAGCAACCTCTGAGTGTGTGTGTCATTGCAGCACGAGACTGCATCGCAAGCCATGTTTGACCATCTCGTTAATGACGACCTGAAGAAGGTGATGACGGAGTACGGGCTGGTGATGGAGAAGGACCTTGACTTCATCAAGGAGCTGATCGTTGGACACAACGAATACATTGAACATCCACAAAATAAGGTATGTCCATTTACTCTCCCAACAGAAGGGTTTGTACCATGACTCTCCCAACGGAGGGGAATGTACCGTGACTCTCCCAACAGAGGGGTACCGGTATGTACATTTTGATTTAGTTAATTTTGCAGGCACCTTTATCCAAAGTGAGGCTAACAACAATCAAAATTGGAGTAACTCCAAAATAAATACTGTATAGACTAGCTTAAAGAACCTACTTTTCAAAACCTCATCCCACCTCATAACTGGCCTTTTTCCGTTCATCTCATCGGACGCAGAAATAGGGTTTCCTTTGAAGTGAGCTGCTATATTGCTATGATATATTTATATTTGCCCGTTGACCATTTCCTCGTGCTGTCACTACAGTGGCCATACAAAGGCCGTAAAAAGGAGAAGTCTTTCCTGTACGAGATCGTGGCCAACAAAAGGAACGGCCTCGATGTGGACAAATGGGATTACTTTGCGAGGTCAGTCCTTACTCAGGTCACTAACCTTGTTTGTGTCTAGTGCTAACTGCTTTTTAAAACTATGCAAGATTTTCACTGCAGCCATCAATTCAATTATTTGAAGTGAGGGGGCAGGATATTGTAGTGCTAGGTGGTTCATGGCTTAATCCCAAATGTCCACAACCTGCCTGTAAGCAGCCTTGAGCAAGAGGCCTACTCAGAGATGCAAACTCTTCACCTTTCAGCAAAATTAGCATTTTTTTTCAAATTAGGTCATCATGTTGAACATGTAGATTTGCAAAAACAAATGTTGAAGGGGTCTAGTTCTCATTAGTCGCCTGAGGGTAAAGTCATCCGTAAGTAGACTCAAGTCAATAACTTATGGCACTGATTTTACTTGCTAATGCTGTAACGGTAATGTGGGCTCCGTATTATCAGGCATTACGTAGTTATAGTGCTCATTCCACAAATCTGTTCAGCCGTATTATAGAGTTCATCTTTGAATCCCTTTCCACTTGACTAAAGTAAATGTAATGTCTAGAAATCCACTCCCTGTTTTCCGCCTCCATTGGTTCTCAACACACCAAAACCGGAGAGTTTGCAAAGATTTTTCCAACAATGAAATATCTATAAATGAGAGTTTCCTAGTTCAAGATGAGATTGTTCATTATTTGATTGGATATATGAGTGAACCTTGTACCTCAAGTCTTGCAAGAAATAATAGCCTGCCAATAACGTGTTGTTCCTACATTAACAGGCAAGGTATGTAGCATCATTTCGCTTTGGATTGGATGCCCTAATACTAATATTCCTCCCAATATGATTAGTTAGTCATATTTTTAAATACTAAAATGTATTTAAACCCCGGTGGCTCACTGGGTAGAGCGCATACCAGTAAGGTCCAGTCCTTACGGCAGTTACCCGGGTTTGATTCCTGCCTGTGGTCATTTGCTGCATGTCTTCCCCTCTCTCTCCCATACCTTCTTCTCTAACTCTCACTGTATCTGTCATGAATAAAATGCAAAAATATATCTTAAAAAAAAAAGACAGATGACTATTGTGGGACAGAGGGTATAAATAAATGTTATTCCAAAAAACAAATCAATAATACAAATTAATTCTAGAGGACCACACTCCCAACCACCGTGGTTAAAAGAGTGTAAGTGACTCCTTTAGAAATAATAATAATAGTGGATATCATATTTTATGGATATGTGGACCTCTAAACTATGTATGTAACCTTTGACTAGACAGATGATTAAGTAAGGTAGTTGAGTTGTTTTCAGTATGAGGGGTTTTGAGGAGGAGGCTCAATGCTGCTCTAATGAGAGACAGGAGTCAGTGATGCAAATAAAAAAAATATCCTAATAGTTTTGTTTTACCCCATGATGGCTGTGAATTCATTTTCTAGAAAGTAACTACAAATGAGCATGTAAAGAGAATATCTTTCACATTTTTCTCCCGGAAGACCATGCCCCCGGGGCCCCATAGCTGGGTTTCTCTATCCACACAATGTTCTCACCTTTTTTACCCCTTACCTGCTTGCAAACCCCTCTCTACCTTCCTGCTCCATAATGACTGGTATAGGAATTCATTGCACCACTTTGTAATAAATGAATTAAAAATCTCCTAAGTGACTAAACCATACTCAATACCCACCCACAGCTGCCAGGGATATATTTCTCTCTGGATCAACCAATCAATGGAGAAACAAAGCAAGAACAAGTAAAAGTAAAGCTGCACTGTTATGTCAATGTATTTATCCTTTCCATTCCTCATCTCAGAGATTGCTATCACCTGGGCATCAAGAATAACTTTGACTACCACCGCTTCCTCAAGTTCGCCAGGGTGTGTGAGGTGGACGGTCAGAAGCAAATCTGTACCAGAGAACAGGTGCAATGATTTCTGTTTTTAATCTGATTCAAGCAGCTCTCAAATGTGTCCTTTATTTGATTAAACATAACTATGGGCATTCCTTCCACAGGAAGTGGGCAATCTGTATGACTTTTTCCACACGAGAAACTGTCTCCACAGAAAAGCCTACCAGCACAAAGTATCAAACATTGTTGAGACCATGTAAGTACTGAGCCTGTGCTAGGTACTATAATACTACCAGCATCATCATCTAGTCTGGTATTGGCATGATGAATCAGAGTCTTTGTATTCCAAACTGAGTTTGGTTGTGTTTTTCTAACCAGGATCACTGAGGCATTTGTATTGGCAGACCAACACCTCAAATTTGAGGGGTTAGATAAGAAAATGTTCACAATGTCCACAGCTATAGAGGACATGGAGGCATACACCAAGCTGACTGGTGAGTGTTGAGACCACACTGTGCTGTTGTTGGCTTGGGTATTGCCTTTTACAATACCAAAGACTCATTCTTTCCTACCCCAAGGGTAAACCTACCCTAAGCCTAAGATGCCTCACCACTATCTGCTCCTTATTCTAAGATGTACTCTAAGTCACTTCTGATGTGTGTATATGTATATGTATATGTATATGTATATGTATATGTATATGTGTAT
>JAOPJO010000001.1:8910455-8926516 GCA_027123675.1 Molva macrophthalma
AGAGAGAGAGAGAGAGAGAGAGAGAGAGAGAGAGAGAGAGAGAGAGAGAGAGAGAGAGAGAGAGAGAGAGACTGAGACTGAGACAGAGAGAGAGGCAAATCGTCCTCAAACTTCCTATTTCGGTCAAAAAGAGAAATAGCCAAGGGGAAGAATCTTTCTGGGACTCAGTAGTTTGGCAGAGGGCCAGGATCAGGTGGTTTGATTTATCAACTAAAATAAAGACTTCTAATATTCTAGTGGAGCTGCCAAACAGCTGTATCATGTAAGGGTCAGAGTGTTTACATACCTCTTTTACTTCTGTCTAAACAAACGCAATTACATTGCTCTCCTTGTCGAAATAATTATGGGGAGTGCATGTGCAGTTAAATACTATTATACTACTTAAAGTTACACTTCAATGATCTTTTCACTAATACGATGGAATTACAGCTTTTCAAGAACTATTCTTCAACATGCTTTATAGAATATCCATTTGGCTTCTTAGGCCCTATTTGCACAAGAGAAATATCTAGATTCTACAAAAGTTTTTTGTGTTTCTATTGTATCTAGGTTCAAAAACTCATCTGTTTACATGAAGACACAACATGCTCACAACCATCTCAGCCTGTTTACACGTAGGGGGAGTTTAGGAGAGATCCTAGCATTATGTGGGTTTCAGATTTGTGCACACATTCATTGCTTTCACGAACTCCAAGAATGCACGAGACGTAGCAAATGTGGTTCCGGTTTCCATTGCTTCTGCAAATCATGTTTAAAATTAGAAATGCAAAGTCTAGGACTCAAGAGAGGTCTACACAGCACAGTGATGTTCCAGGAACATTTGCATCTGACGCCCCCCTTGCTTTCTATTGCTTGACATTGACACTAGACGACAACCTGTCTCTCCTCAGTATAGATTGAATGTAGTAGGTTTGTTTTCAAATCACGATTTGAAGAGAGAAGGCCATAGTGACAAAGACTACTGTGAACTTGAAGTTCCGATTAGACCAGTGATCCAGCTAAAACATAATCAACCAGAACTGAAAAGACATTCATGTTTAATTTGATTTGAGAACTCAAATCGAAATATGAATAATAAATTATATTATTTGAAGTCCATATTGATCTTGGAATAATTAAGCTCCTCATCTCATACTAGTGTTCTATAGTGCCTCAGGAAGGGGACCTATACAGCCAGCCAAGTCGAAATGTATGTCATTGTCAGGAAATAAAGCAGTATTATTTATTTTTTTGCTCTTAAAGAAACCTAAAGTGAATGTGTAAGATTGAGCCCCCTCCCAGTTATTTGGCAGGAGACCTTCAGAATTGAAAAAACGTAATAACAGTGTTATATCCTCTCTAACTGGCTGTGCAACTGTGTGAGGCGAACTAGCGTAGCTCTGGCGGCTTGGTGGCGTGAGTGGGAGGGATTTTGGGAGTGTCCGTAGTCCGATTCTTGTAAAAAAAAAGAGAAGAGGACAGCACTTTTTTTGTAGAATGTTTTAGTGTGATTTCATTGCTAACATTATTTAAATCACTATCGATCAGCATTGACTAAAGATTTGTCCAGGTAATGTAAAGCTACAAGCTAGTCGAAATGTTACGTATTGTGAATTTAAGCATATGAAATGGTTATTCCAGGACGCCTATTAGAGTTGTGCATATATCAGCAAATGTTTTTTGTGCTAAAACCAACAGACAAAGATGTTATGACGATTCTGATCTTTCGAATACATGAAGTAGGATTAAATGCATTCCCAGACGTCTACGATGCTTCTACCACACATACATTAACTATCTGGTAGCAATCTTTTCTTTTTGTTCTTATCAAATTAAGAGAAAGGTCAACGTCATGTTTGTAAACATATTTCATGTTTGTAAACATATTTCATTGTCACCCACGGGTGACAATGAAGATCAATAGAAAATAATTTCATTGAATTAAATAATCAATCATTTCTAGTCCTTAAACCAGTGAGCATCCCGCTACAGTTGTGTCAGTCTGGCTCTGGTGTCACTCACTGGTAACAGTTGTTGTGGAAGCGATTGTAGCTGCCAAGCGCGGTCAGAGCACCCAGTCCGATGGCGTACGAGAAGAAAATCTGAGTGCCTGCATCGATCCATACCTGAAACGCAAACACAGGTGTGAGGAACGACATTTCCTCCACTGAGCAGTTGATCGTTTTATTTTATTACTTACACTTGAAAATGCTCGAGATATGTTGATGCTAAACAGCAAGCTAGTAAAGAACCCATACCTGTGCTTCTCCCAGTTTGGACCAATCGGGTTTCAAGTAGAAGACGATACCATCCATGGCCCCCGGTAGAGTGACTCCATGGGCCAACAGGACCACCAGAACCACGTAGGGGAAAAGTGCTGTAAAATAGACGACCTGCAGAGAGACAGGGAAATACAGTGTACATTCAACATGTGCACATTATATCTCAGCATAGACAGAGTACACTGTATAAGGCCTTCTTTAGCTAGTTTAGCAAAACACTGCAAACCAAACCGTTGACTCATTGCATCAAAGAGATTAGCCGGGTTATGAGATGGATTTCGTGTGGGACAGCTGCATAGCTTATGACCTCTCCAGGCTTTTAAGCCAAATGACCTTGCAGTCCTGAGCAAGCTCTTTCCAACGGTAACAGTGCACCCATGTTTGTTATTTTTCCTTTTGAACAAAGTAGTGTGATTTTTCGATCTTGCATATGTCCTATGCCATAGATGCTACTGTGTAAATATTGATAGAAATGATTTTTGATATATATATTAAAATATATAAAATATCAAAATATTGATACAAAATATTTTTCAACCATTATGTAATGTGTGTTGCTAAGAGAGGTATTTGTGGAGTTATGCAGAGAAAGCTGCATCCGGCCAGCCAATGGAAACACAGTGTTCCTGCTCCGTCAGCATGATAGGACCCAGGGGGGAAAAGGGCACAACATTTTTGCCTTGATCTAAGGTGACCAGTAAAGCCCCTTTACCCCATCAACATGGGAGAAAGTTATTAATCCTCTTAGTAGAGGCTAGCTCAACCCTTCCTCACCTCCCCACATGTATGCATACACACGCACGTACACACACAAACACACACACACACACACATACACAGACACACATGCACGTACACATCTACACAGACACACATGCACGTACACACACACACACACACACACACACACACACACACACACACGTTCACACGCAAACACACACACACAAACAGTAAGCTTGGGGCATTTGGCATAGCAGACACCCATATACAATTACATGACAAGAAATTACATTATACCTAGAAAAAACTGATATGATTATATCTGCATGCAATGGGTCAACCTTTCAGAATAAATGGTTAACTGGAGACTATGCTCACACAATGTTATGTGTACCCTGGATGAAAAAGGATTCATAACAAGACAAGTAGCCTATAACCTGAATGTGAGCATAAGCCTGTTATGTCCAAATACTCAAATAAACAAATGACACAGCTTAAAATAAATAACAATATTAGGAGAGATAGGGTACGAGCAAAAGGAAGCTTTACTCAAGGAAACCAGGCAGGCAGAAATAAACCCATAACAAACAAGGAACCGACAACCCGGGGCAGGAACTAAGGAACATAAATACATGGAACACAGGTGAACAAAATTTGAACCTGCATCAACTTATTAACACAGGTGACAAACATTACACTAACAACACAGAGGCAAAACAGGTAGTGAATGGGGTGGGGGCAGGATAGACACATAAGGTGCAGTCACACTAGGCTTTTGCCTAGTGATCCAATGTATTTCCAGTGGTAGTAGGCGCTGGAAGGCGAAGTTGGGTGGAGCCGAGGATGGCAACGCGAAAGCGAGCCGAATGGCACGAAGGAAGCGACCAGGGGCCGTGGAAGAAGCTGAAAACTGCTGAGAACTTTGCCGTCAACGATTGCTAGTGTGAGTGAACCCATTCTGGGTTAGTCGGGTAATGTGTGGGGCTAAATCGTGCATGTGTCCTTTACGGTTTTGAAGCTGAAGGGTAAGCCAAAGGGAAAAGTAGAACAAATGCTGGAGAAAAAAAGAAAATTCCCCAAGCTTAAGTTGATGCTACGCAGCAAATAATACCGATGCACTCCGTGAACCTGTGCAGGAAAAGCATAGCACTTAGCCATAATACACTATACACGGACACACGTACGCACAAACACACACACACACACATGCACACACACACACATACACACACACACACACACACACTGGGCTCACCTTGCCGGTGGACTTGACTCCCTTCCATATGCAGAAGTAAACAATGACCCAGGTGGCAATGAGACACAAGACCATGTGAAAGCTGATGTCCCCAGGCTCTTCCAGCCCACTGGACAGACGGAGCACCTTGCGCCTTTTGGGGGGAGGGGGGGGACACAACGGATGTGTTGATGTTAGCGAAGCAGGAAAACCATACCAAATAAAATAAAAAAAATAAAAAATAAAAACAAAAGTTAAAAAAAAAAGTTAAAAGATGAGCCACCTAAAGCCTGGTCAACCCTTAAGCTAACTCTCCTCGGTGGCTGGTGCCCGAGGAGCGGAAAGACTCGGAGAGGAGAGGAGGAGGAACGTACTCCCAGAACTCGATGACCGGGGAGCGCATGCCCTCCACGTCGTTGCAGGTGCCGTTGAAGAGGAGCTGGGCGGCGGACAGGTTGAACGGCGGGGGGGGCGTGGACGGGAGGAGGTGGGCGGAGGAGGGGGAGGGCGTGCCGTTGGAGGCCGTCGATTGGCCGTCGGTGCCGATGCCCATGCGGCTGTAGCAGGCGCGGCGGAAGTCCTGCGTGCAGTTGGGCGTGTTCCAGGGGTGGCCGCAGGTGGCCCAGGGAAGGGGGCTGCTGAAGGAGTGCAGGAGGAAGTACAGGGCCCACACCAGGATCATGATGTAGTAGGTGTTGCAGAAGAACACGATCACCATGGACGCCAGGCCCAGACCTGACCGGCAGAGAGTGAAAGAGTGTTTGCAGGGAGAGGGAGAAAGAAATAGAGAGGGAGAGAGAGAGAGAGAGAGATGGAATGACAGAAAAAAATATAGATAGTTTAGAGAGTTTAGTATCGACAGAGACAGGGAGAGAGATACAGGGATGAAGGTGTGTGTGTGTGGGGGGAAAGTACAGAGCGGTGAGAAGGAATGTGTCAAAGCGGGAATAAGCAAGCAGTGTAGGCATGATGGAACATTCCTGCATCAATACACAACAACACCTTCTCACACACACACACACACACACACAAACACACACACATACAAACACAAACCCCCTCACACACACGTTGATCACAGAATGACGCAGCGGAGCGTACCTTTAAAGAGGGGTGCTATGTTCCAGGCAGAGACACCCCCCTGCTTCATGAACTGGCCCAGAGCGATCTCCAGGAAGAACACAGGGATACCGCCGATGACTACCGTCAACATATAGGGAATGAGGAACACACCTTCCAAACGTGCAGAATAAGTAAATATACACACACGCACACACACACACACACACACACACACACACACACACACACACACACACACACAAGGTCCAGTCAATTTCATGAAGCCATTTATCACAATTACTTCCTAAAAGGGATCACATTCCATATTCAGAGGAGATTTTAGAAGTGTAATAGCTACTGGACAGGAAGACACAGGCTCCTACAATCCCTCACATTAGGAAAATATTCAGTCATCCACATGCCATTTTAGAAACTATTCATACATAATAAAGAATTATCAGAAAGCTAATGTTTTGTGTAATACTGTGATATTTAGTTTGTCTACTAAACAGTCTTAATTCACTAGTTGTCAGGATAAAGTTTGATGATACTCACTAAGATGCTTTTCGGTGTGTTTTTGAAATGTTAATGTTACTTTTGAATATTAAGATAAATAGATAGGAAAACAGACAGAGACAGAGAGGGAGAGAGAGACCAGCCCATGCTGCAGAGCGTGTGTGACTGGAGAATCAATCTACTTCAATAACTATTGTTGTCTTTAGGTCTGCAGTAAGGAGAGGGGAATCGATTCTTCACTTTACGTTATTTTTAACACATGGCTAGTGCTACCATTCATCACACCATGTGATGAATGAAAACCAGCTCCATTTCTTAAACTATATTTATAAGCATTACAGTCAGAGGTGGAAACTGGACCGAATGACTCCGCGATGGCATCTAGTCAGCAACTATTTCTATTACCATTTTAAAGATTGTCTTGAAAATATTCGTTATAATATATCGGTCAACTATGCCCGTCCTTTTCATGTCCGAGTTTTGAAATTATACAATATTGTTGTTGTGTCCGTCAATTAATTTGTGTTATTCAACAAGCAAATTAATATCATTGAAGCTAATACACAAAAGTTCAATATTTGAGGGAAAATGGACGAGCACAGTCAAGCTCATTTTGACAACAAGAAAACGATTAACTTTCAGATCAACTCAGTTGTAGCTGAGATGGCCCCAGCAACACCCCGAGTAGAGTTCCAGCTGTAATCTCGGTCCATTTAGTTCCTACCACGTCAACCAATGCTGCATTTAAACGCATGTATTTTCAAGCAAGTCGACACATGCACAAGGACACCCACTTAGACATAGATAGCACCAGACACAGAGGAAGGCTGTTGGGACAAGGACAAAGATAAGATGATCCAGAGAGAGAGAGAGAGAGAGAGAGAGAGAGAGAGAGAGAGAGAGAGAGAGGGTGATGACAACCGCATTGTCTCTCGCTCCTTAAGTTATTGCACTTGTCCTTGGATGAGGAGATGTTAGCGCATTAGGGTGATGGACAGAGATGGTGATTGCTGCTGGGAATACATAACACATAGATATGCCCTATGTTATAGTCCGCCTGGTTTTCTATTTACAGAACATGTCCTAGGGCATGTCCTATAAATCCTAACACTGAAGGCACAACTAGATCTCAATGAGAACAGGAAAGGAGATGAATGGGATCTTATGACGATATGAATTAACCTAGCACTGACATGCAATGTAAATGATAGGTAAAAGAAAATTATGTGTGAGTGATGCCAACACAGTGCGCAGATAGGGAAGGGGGGGGCAGTCATGTGACTCAGAGAGGAGAGAGTGCGTTAAGTAGAATGGGATGAGAAAATGGACCGGGTGGAAGTGAAAAATAGAGGACGTGGAAAATTGGAGCAACAATGTCGAAGAAATGACAAAGCAGAATTGAAGATCAATATGGCATCCTATAAACATGGATCATTACTGCATGGAGATGCTTTTCTCTCTCTCTCTCCCTCTCTCTCTCTCTCTGTCGCTCTCTTTCTCTCTCTCATTCAGTCTCCTGTACTCCCTCTTTCTCTGTGGGCAAAAGGCTGTAGCCTTATATGGAAACATTTGTGACAGCGTTTGTGACCGTACGGTCTATCACTCCCCACGCACCGAGAGAGAGTACACGAGAGAGATAAATATATAGTAAAGAGATCAGCAGGCATGCATGTATGGGAGGATGGCCCACATCAGTTTTGTTGACATACATAAAATGCAGGCTACATATGCAAGGAACCCAATCCTTAATAGGCTTTCACAAATCCTCTCTCCGGCCATAACCCGGACTGGTCACAATAACGCTTTTGTGAAATTAAAATGGTGCCCCCTGGAAATCGATGTAAAATATCAAATGCTAACTCTCTCTTGCTTTCTCTCTGATACAAGGCGTGACACGGCTTGACCTTGTCACGGCGTATCGGCGGAGAGGCCACAGGCGATATCAGTGCATATGTGACAGCCCTGCTGTTCTCGCCTTGACACCACATGTCGAAAGGTGTTTCCAATGGTTTGTTCACAGGAACACAGGGAGAGACGCCCAGGTAAAGGTACGACCATGAAGTCACAAGACATGTATATGTGTGATGTGTGTGTGTCCATTTGCCACACCCCCATCTCCTTCCCTTATCGTCCAGAGAGCAGGAGAATGCACCTTTGTTTTGCACAGGAGCCCAGGCCAGGAGCTCAGAGTGTGTGTGTGTGTGTGTGTGTGTGTGTGTGTGTGTGTGTGGGGGGGGGTTGGGACTAGACCATGTGAGGCAGACCATTGTTACACGATATCAGACGGTATCTGAGTCTTTGGTCACAAGACACACAGGAGGGTAGAGAGGGGGGGGGGAGGAGGGGCTCGGACGTTGCGTGGCTTTGCACACAACGGCACACTCACTTTATAGTGCGTCTCATAAAAAAGAAATAGAACAAAAGGGACCACAGCGATAAGGAGGAAAGGAGTGACTCAAGGGCAAAGTTTGCTGCAGCCCAGGGCTATTATTGCAGTTAACGAGGAAAAGTACAGGAAGTAGAGAAAAGAGGGAAACTAATTGAAGTGGTGGTGGGGATGGAGGTTGTAAAGTAGGTGAGAGAGATAGGGGCACAATGTAAAAGGTAATAGTGATTGTGTATGTTTACTGAACACGCTGTGACCACCGTGAAGTAGAGGGGAGGCATGTTCATCTACGTGTTTACATTCATGTGAGCACGGCATTGGCTGCAGTTTTAACAGTTTATCCTCCCCTGCTTTGCATGGGAGCATAGGTTGACAGATCAGCATACGCGGTCAAAACGCCTTTTACAAAACAGCATGTACTATCAAACCAAGAGGACCTGTCTGGCTCGACTGGCAGAGCGCTGTATTAACACTGCCGGGGTTAGGGGTCAGATTCACACAGGGTATTTTCTCAGTATTTTGTCTGACGCTTTGAATAAAAGTGTCAAACGATGACATCCATTTTTTCGTGTTGTTATTCCTGTGATATATTTAGGGTTCTTCCCGATCCCCAAGAAGCTCACCTCCTCCGTTCTTGTAGCAGAGGTAGGGGAAGCGCCACACGTTGCCCAGGCCCACGGCGAAGCCCACGCAGGACATGATGAAGTCCATCTGACGAGTCCACGTCTCTCTCTCCACCTCTGGCAGCGCCGAGCTGGCCACCGCGCCGGGTCCCACCACTGCCGTTGCGCCATCCTGGCTCTGGGGTGGGGGCCCCCCCCCACCTCCTCCACCGTCCTCCGCACCCCCAGCGGTCCCTCCACCAGGGACGGGCACCAGGGCCCGAGCCGACCCAACTCCGAGCTCCTCTTCAGGTGGTATGCCAACCTCCACCTGGGGGAGGCCGATGTCAGCTACACAGACGGGGGGACGGGACGGGGGGGAGAGGGGTGGGAGGAGGCGAGATTGGCAAGAGGAAAGATGGAGAAAGAAGGCATCGTGAAGGAGAATGGATGAAATATATACATGCATTGCACCAAAGAATGTGTTTTCAAAAAAACAAAAAACAAACTCATTATTATCACACTCATACATGTCTGTTTTCTTCTACTGGATATCTGAAAAACAAAGGTTCAGCAATCAGGGGACCAGCATGTTTGTGACTTGCACAAGAATTAAAAAGAAATAAACGCACATTCACAAGTTATTCACCCTCATTAGCACTATTTTGAAACCTCTATGGCAGTGATGATAGCAATTGACATTGAGATAGAGATCTAGACAGTGAAAGTGAGAGAGAGGAGCACCAGGTGACTTAGTGTGTGTGTGGTTGTGCATGCGTGTATGTGTGTGTGTGTGTGTGTGTGTGTTTTGGGTTCATTGCAAGGACAGCATTGGTAGTAGCTTCAGTATACTGTTTGGATGAAACTATATCTGATATTGTTGTGAGTGGGGGATTTCCATACGTACTTTGACATGTGAGCAGAATTCCATTTCAGTTTTTTTCCAATCATATATATGGCAGCACTGTCGTCGGTGACTCAGAGACGCTCCCACATCTTAACTCTGTCTCTCTCTGTCCCTCTCTCTCTCTTTCTCTCTCTCTCTCTCTCTCTCTCTCTGTCCCTCCCTCTCTCTCCCCGACAAAGTGATTTGTGTGCTGCGGTAGAATACAGCAAGCGGCATTCGAAAGGTATCCAGGCTAGCTCTTTTGTCACGTACACAAGCAGCCATGCTCCGAATCGTGCACAAAATCATTTATTTTACTAATGAATATCGGTAACGTTGAAGTCAAACACAGACACACGCACAAACACTCCACGCATGAACACAGAGCGTGTAACTTTATCATTCATAATAATGTCAGCCACTGTGACGGATGAAAGCAAAGCAGTTTCATCCGGATTCAAGCAGACTTGGGGGGCTGGGGGGTATGCAAGTAGATGGTGTGTTTGGCTGGAGATGGCATTGGAGACACCTTACAAGGTGAGGTGAGGGCTCTAGATCAAATTGGGAGCGGGTGGACAGCCCAAAACATTTAGTCAGTTTCAATCATTGAAATGTAAATACAGGATGTCTAATGTTAATTTGGTTAGTTCAAGTGGTTACATTATTCAAGTTTGCCTAGTCATGGTCTACATATCAAATAGTCATAACCTTGTTCAATTAAAAACAAAAAAGAGGTCAATGAAGATTCCTTATCTGGTATCTGTCTTATCAAACCACCAAGCCTACTTATAAAGTAATATGTGATCAAGCTTTAAAATTAATTGGTGTACGGTTCCTATAACATGAAAATTGCATTAAATGTAACTTCTAAATTGACCTGTGACAACTGAGGTTTGAGCACAGCATGTTTCATGTTCATGTTTCTCCAATGCCTTTAGTAGTGCTATCAAGAAATTGCATATTGAGAGGGAGACATTTGTAATATATCTGATACAACCAGAAGATGGAGACATCATAAACCGATGCAGCACTAGCATCTGACACTACGTCATACTGCTCAGTAAGACAGCATGTCTTTCATCATTATTTGTCTGTCAAGCTTTATTCCGAGAAGTCAGATTAAACCTATGAATCAACACAATTCAGGTTCTATGAAGTTGGTGGAAAAGGCTGGAATGGGCTGAAGTGTAAACATTGGCAGAAGGTTGGTGGGCAGAGAACAGAGGCACACCTAGTGCTGAATATAAGGCTGTGTCCCAAACGGAAGGCAGAGGCCTTCTGCTTTGCTGTCTAGCGAGGAAGTGTCCTATGGAGGCTGTGTTTTCGTATGAGGTAATCTGTAAAGGCGTCAGTATTGAGAATGACTTCAAAAAGGCAGTGATGCGTCACGATGCCACCAACAGTTGACATCCGTTTGTTACCATGGTTATACTACCACGGTCTAACTGTTATTTATTTTAGCTGGGATTCTTCTGTGTCATTAGAGTAGCATTATTTGTGGTTTTAGTAGTAGTCAATATAAAAGTCAATATAGTCAATATAAAAGTCAATATAACTAACATTTGTTCACAAACTCATCTATATGTCTATGCTGCGTTCAAAAACTGCCTAGTCGGCGGCACCTCAGAAGGCAGCCTCTTTTGTAAATATTTGAGGCGTGACTTGAGCCTCCCAATGCTGCCTGAATAAGGAGCATTTGAGCTGTTTGGACCCCGGCCTACAACTTTGTGGTATACATGTAAAAAATATTTACAGTAGCTCTACGAAATTGGATCTTATTAACGGCAAAACATTTGCATGTAGTTGTTTTATGCGATGCGTGTCTGTATGTATTTGTTTGTTTTACACGCAATAAAACATTTTCTATATGTTATTTATAGAAAATGTCTATATATCTGTACTCTACTCTTCTTTTCTATTTTACACGTAGCGCTGCCAGTACCTTTGAGTTGGGTTATCTCAGTCTCTTTGGTGTGCTGCAGCTTCTGGAAGCGCTCCTGGTGTTCCCCCAGGGCCCGGCTGTGGTCCTCTCCCTGCGCCTGGTGCTGCTCATGCAGCTCGTAGTACTGCTTCTTCAGGTCCTCGTGCTGGTTCTGCAGCCACAGTCAACATCGTTCCCATCAATCAATCATCCATCCATCAATCAACCTAAAGTCAATTCAATGGCTCTGTGTGTTCTGTTTGAAATGTTTAGTCTTACTGGAACTTACAACAAGCCAGCATATGCAAAAGGTGCAAAAGCATGACGGGAGTGCATTTGTTTTATATTCAAGTTAAAAATCCCTGTTAATACCTTGAGCATCTGGTGCTGCACGTGTAGAGAGTTGAATCTGCTGTTGGCGTCTTGCTGTTTGATCGTCCAAACCACAGTTAGAACATATCAAGACAAGACATATATCACATTGCAAAGATGAGAATAGCTGTGGACATCCAGTTGGCATAGGAATAGAATAGAGAGAGGGAAAACATATTGGAGGTATTGACTTGAAATAGCTACCTTGTCTTTGTTCAGTGACTGCTGGGATTCAAGCTTGTACACCAGGTAATCTGTAAATAAACGATTTTAAACAAAGATTTCAACCAGGATAAATACTACAACAATAATAGTCATTGTTGTAAGACAACTGTGGTTACTTTTAGAAAAAACAAATTAGCTTATGGACTCGTTGGACAGAAGTGGACAGAAGTGTCATGTGTAGTGTGTCAGTGTGTACTTCCAAAGTCGGCCTTGACTTTAAACGTGGCCAAGTGGGTAGGAGGCCTTATGTACTCCATCATCCTTTGTTGTCATCCGTCAACATTATTGAGTGCCTGCATACATGCCTGACCTCTATGAGATTCCTGTGCAATTCCCTCCCTAAAGTGATGGCCAACAGAATCCCGTCATTTACTTCTAATGATGTTATTAAGGGTTATCAAGGCGTGCATTGAGCAACAGAAAATTTGGACCACACCCCTACAATCCTCCGACTGAGTTTAGTAACTGGCCTTGAGAATTATATTAAAATACCATTTGACATTTTCCTGAATCCTATTTAGAATAAGCATGTGGTAGCTGTGTAGCAGATCCCTTTGTGATATGTTTTGGTTTCTTAAGGGTTACCTTCTTTTGCCTTTTTGTGCTCCACCCTCTCCTTCTGCAGAGACTTCTCCAACCGGGAGCGATGCTCATACACCACTGAAGGACGGAAGGAAAAAAAGAATGAAGATAAAAATAGGATTAATAAAGAAAGAAGGTTCAAAACAATGCAGTGAAAAAAAACGGATACACACCGCATACACAGTCCTCGATCTCACATTGACAAACAACAGCAATACTGGAGTTGAACGCAAAGGAAATGTACCCAGTGTCTAAAATGATGGAGCAGCTCAATATTTGTTTAGTGGGCTGCGTCTTCATCAGTCAGACAGTTTCTCTGCTGGCAGAAAGTTGTGGTATTCCTCACCAGACCCAGGCATAGGCCCAGGACCTCCAAATAACTTCAGATTTGTTTGTTTTAGCCCCCTCATGTGCCATATGGGAGGCATTTATCACAAAAGACTGCGCGGCTTCATCAGGATACTAACCCCCACAGGTACTCAGCAGGAGGGCCACATCAATTCGATACACTTTCTGGATTGTCCCAGAGCTGGCAGGACCATCAGTCATGGATATGGCACGTGACAAAACTCCACAATATTGCTTTGAATCAGTACACTCCTAAGTGCCTGTATTCCCTAAGGAAAAAGACACTATTTTCTCCTCCTCTCTCATCCAGTAACCACCATCATTGCTTCCATTTATTAACCCCTGACAACACCCTCGGTTTTGTTAATTTTCTTGTTTTGTTGAACTGCTCGGCACAATAAAGTTGTTGCACAACCCAGCACAGTCCCTCAGGATTCCAGTAATACACAGTTTTAGCATGAAACGGCGGATATTGTGCATCATTTGGTGGGGTTTGGAAACCCAAAGCACATAGTTGATCCAAGAGTGAAATAGTAAACAATCAAGGGTATTTTGGTTTTTGGTAATAAGCATATGTGTAATAAGCTACAGGCCTAGATGTTTTGGTGTTCCAAGAAATATGTGATATATAAAGTTTAAGCAAACACTGAACAGAGAAACTGAACAGGGGAACAGACAAAATTGGACTGAAAAATAGAAAATAAATGAACTCGCCCCAGGAAGATTGAGCTGTCTCATCTCCAAATGCTGCCAAACCTTTAACCATCTCCCTCCCTCTCAGTCATCATGTAATTTGCTCTCTCAGGCCGTCCTCCATTACCTCACTCTCTCTAGGGTCCCACATTGACTCACCGTCTCCCAGGCTTCCCTTGTTAACTCTAACTAACCCTCTCTCAGACTTTCCCTTGCTGACTTTAACTCACTGTCTCTCAGGCTTTCCCTTGTAAACTTACTCTCTCTCAGGCTTTCCCATGTTTAGCTGAGGCTAAGTCGTACGAAAAAGAGTCTGAGAGACAGATGGACAACAACTTGGTAAACGGTTATAACATTATAAGATCTTTCAGCCTATTTGAAGTATAGCCTGGTAATTCAATTTTCATGCATTTTCATTTACATGCATTGCCTTAAGCTTGTTGGATATTGTCAGCATTATTTAAATCATTCAATGTGTTTCTAATGCTCAGAAAGCATGAACTAGACACCAAGTTTACCAAAAGTCAAAAGTTATGGTAAAACTCATTTTTGTGTAGATGCCATCTTGGAAATATGCAAATTAGGTGTCCAGACACACACAATCTTTAAGACAATCATTCTAGCGTGTATCTAATGGTCAAAAAGCATTAAACTAGACACCAAGTTTGCATTTCTAGCTCATCTGGTTCAAAAGATGTAGATCAAACCTTTTTCGGGCGGCGGCCATATTGGATTTGGCCGCCCCGGTGACCCTAGGGGTCGCTGGCTCGGGTGCTCTCACTAAATCATTAGCTTTTAGACTGATTTACACAAAAATATCCCTAAGTCCCTCAACTGTAACGAAGAGCAAAACAAACGCCTCGAAAGGCAAATATTTATTTTATGAACATTACAACACTGACACTGTACAAATACTTTGAACATTCCTTTGATCTACTAACAAGTTGAAGTTATGCCATCAATAAAGTTGTGCTACAGCAATTATTCACAGCTTTTGCTGCTACAGGTACACCTCTGTGGATTTTGAAGTACCTAATGCCGGGATAAGATTACACGAATTGAGCCAGATTCCAACATTTTTTTTGTTTTAATGTTGTTTTAATGTCGTCCGTCGGATCGGGCTATCGTACCGTTTAGTGCGACACAATCAAAAGCTTCCGATTTTGGCATATGGGACGCTAAACCCCCCCGACATAAAAACTTGAGTGTTTGATGATTATTTTTTACCGTTGTGGTATTGTTTGACAACTCCTACACTGACGTGGATGAATTAAATATTGACCCCTCAAACAAGTTTAACCCAATACCAGGTGAACTTGACGCTAGGTTGTGAAAACGGAACCGTGCCCTGTCTACAGCCCAAGTCACGGCAAGATGTTATGATGTAATAATTGGCTAATTTGACATGGTGACCATGGTAAAGGACAAAAATGTTGTATAGTCTGATCCTGGCATAAAACAAACCTATAGCTAACGCATACGTGGGGCTGTTAGGATTCTAGTTTGTCCTCAAATACCTTGCTCACTTTTTTTTACTTCTGCTCAGCCCGATAGAAAGCACAGGTCTGGATGCCTTTGAGCACTAAATATGGAGCTGCATTGCAAGAGCATCCTGCTTCAGTACTGTGACCCATTTTCATCCAAATCAGGCTATCAGGCTTCAGGATTTGATCAGCATACAGTGGGTGTACTTACTTTCTTATATGAAGTCCTTTGAGAAAAAGTAGGTTCAACCATCAACTTTAGCTGAAAATAAACTGTGTGTTCATTCAAACTGAAATTGCACAAACACACACTTGGCCAGAAAGCTGTGGGCCACGTGATAATTTATAAATGATTGTCATCAGAAATGTGCACATTTATAAAATATTACTCACTCTCTGTTTACTTTTTTCTTACCATGTCATTTTTTGTAAGCGTTATTGTGAAATCTAATATCCGTATTTGCAAAGGGCAGCTATATCAACATAGCATGTGTGTGATTTAATTCCAAGTATTTACAGCATTCATTTTTGGCATAGAAACAATTAAAATGTTCAACTAGTAAGAACTGAGTAGATCATTCAGACCCCATCACATCGGATTAACTGAATCTAGTTTCTTGTAATCAATCACAACCCCATTTGGATAGACATGTATGAGATATATGAAGTGTACTTTTTTTTCAGCCAATGAAAAGAGTAACTACCATTGTTTTTTGCACACTTGAAAAGTCATGGGATCATGTTGTTAAAAAAAAGAATATATATA
>JAOPJO010000001.1:8926616-8940893 GCA_027123675.1 Molva macrophthalma
TTTTTTTTTTTTTATTTTTTTTTTTCTTTTCTTTGTTTTGTTCTTTTTTTTCAGTTTTTCTTTTCTCGCTGCCCCCCCGTTGCCCTGCCCCCCCCCCCGCCCGGCCCGCCGCCCCCCGCCCCAAATAGATATACACATAGCCCACTGTTACACAAATAAAAAATAAAACATTAGCATTTTTGAATATTTACAATCTCACTTACCTTTGGTGTTATCTTCCACTTCTGGGGACATAATGTTTGAAAAGCGGCACAGATTTTGTTTTATAACCGATATTCAGGTTTGTATGAGCTAGTCCTATGCTGAAGCCAAGCGCCGGTGTTGGATCAAATTAACGTGGCCAGCTAATGCCCCCAAATAGCTGCAGTTCTCCAGATCTTTACTCTCTTTATTTGGTCGATTTGGGACTTCGTCTGCTGGTACAAAATCGTAGTTGTTGTTTTAACAGGTTTAATTAAAATACTCGATAAGAGATGGAATTTTACAAATCGCCGCAGTGGGACGTTGAGAGGATTCAGAAGCAGTCGACGAAGCACTTGAAGGTAAGCCTGAAGAATCTCATGGATGACAGTTATATGAAGAAGATAATACGCCTAAAGGGGATCGCTCTTTTGTTTGTTCTTTTCCAGAAGCCTGAAGACCTACGGTGATGCCAGTATAATGTCCTACGCCGGGTTCTTCTGAGGCAGACGGAGAATGTGATCGCAGTTTTGGCTCCGGGCACTGAAACGGTTGGTATTGAAAGACGCCCCCCTCCCCTTCGTGAAATAGCGGTGACGTGATTGGCTGTCTGGTGGCGAGTGAGCCGCATCAGCAACAAAAGCATCAGAAGCGGAGCACGTAGCCTACAGAAGACACCCTCTTCACCTGAGAGCAATCACGACCCAGACAGAATTCGATTCTAGTTTTAAAAGCATATGAAATCGAGGCAAATGTTCCGTTAATAACTTAGAAATATACAAAAAGAAGGGGGTTAAGTTATATCAAGCCCTCATTGGTTGAAGTGAGAACCGCCATGGTTATGTCATTATTTTTGAAATAATTACGGAGAACAATATATATTTTTTAACTGATAATAGTAATTTGTTAGTTTTTTATATTATATTGTAGCCTACACGCATCAAGGATGCGTTTTTATCCTCAACGGATCACCACGGACAACCACGAAAGCACTGGAACATCTCCTAAATTTGCGATGTCCACAAAACGACCAACTCAAGGGATAGTGATGTATTGTCCTCTTGGAAATGCAAACATTTCTGAGAATAGCAAGAACAAGGGTCTTGCACATTACATTAAGCGACATCTTGTGGAAAACTATATGTATTGACCCCAATGACAGGTGAACCCGATTTACTATTACATTTCACGAAAACAAGCAAATAACGAGCCAATAAAATATGTTTTTAATGCATATATTATATAGATGGATTCAAAACAAACGCTGTATAAGTAATAAATAAACGTTCAGTGCAACAAACAATTTAGTGCAACATAAACAGAATGTCATACATATAGCATGTACTCTGTAATCATAAATAATCAAATAGTCTTAATAAATAACATTAAAATAAATATACAGATAAATACCCAATAACCAAACAACCAAATAAATACAATTTGTTATGTGAAAAATCACAATTATGCATAACACCGAATTGCTGACTCGCCAGACTAAATGTGACAATGGAAATTCAATTAATGAAATGTAGTCTGGCCAAGACATTTTGCCTTGAGTATTGTTCTCGCAAAACCGGTCCTTAATAAGATATCATGAAAAAGGTTATTGATAAAACAGTAGAACTAATATTTTAAACTGGACTACTCAGATACAATATCTCAAACAGTTCCCATTGGAAGAAATTCATACATTAATTGTGATATGATATGGCTCATGTAGGCTTTTATTCTGCCTTATAAAAATCATAACACTTTGGAAAAGTATTGCAATGGAATTAAAACTCAAGTAAAGCTTAATACCTATTCCCTAATGTCTCTGCATCCTAAATACCTGGAAAACAGTAGCAAAGATCAGCGTGTTATTAAGTATTTTGACTGACCGACTACAAACAAATAATACAAAAATAAAAAACACACTAACTAACTCTAGAGAGTGATCACAGAAACATGACGATTCTGAACCGTTGTACTGCTGGGATAAGGTTACTGGGGATTCTATTCATTTTTAAGTGGAAAGAATGTAGAGCCAAATAAGATGTTGCTCTCGGTTCAATTTCAGCGACTGACTCTCCTAGTGTGCCTGGCTATAGGTCTTGGTGGACTCTCAGAGCACGCCTGGCTATAGGTCCTGGTGGACTCTCAGAGCACGCCTGGCTATAGGTCCTGGTGGACTCTCTGAGCACGCCTGGCTATAGGTCCTGGTGGACTCTCTGAGCACGCCTGGCTATAGGTCCTGGTGGTTTCTCTGAGCACGCCTGGCTATAGGTCCTGGTGGACTCTCTGAGCACGCCTGGCTATAGGTCCTGGTGGAGCTCACTGTGGGAGAGAGGATGGTAGTTCTCCTCTCGGCCCGACTTGGCTTTCTGTCCGTTGGACACGAGCCGCTGGTAGCGGGCCTGCCGCTGGTGATCCGGATCAACGTTCACCCAACTGTTGGCCACCCACTTCTCCCCACGCGTGACTGGGCAGCCCCCGTGGAGGGAGTACTCGTCGACCTCACCCATCCATCCTGACCATAGGAACATAAGACGGGACAACCAACCAGGTTTGAGTGTTATGGATGAATGAATTGACCAACAACGCCAGTGCATGAGACCCAAACTGAGCCACAGAGGTCTTGGGTCTCAATCCACGCAGAGGAATACGCCAGGTTAGCTAGTTTACAGTAGTAAACTAGCTGAAAATGTATACATGTGTATGAAATGTATACATAAATACATGGGAGAGGTATTTTAAGATTTAAAAAAGATGAATTAAGGAAGCATACGGAAGTATCAATCCGATCCCTGCATCTCCTCTGCATATTTTGATCATCCTCAGCCGCAGGATTATGTCCAAGATAAGCATCTGCCAAATGACTAAATGCAAATGCACTGTTCTGAGGCTCTTTTCATTAACACAGATCACTCCTGCCAACTGCTAATAGTATTCCCCAGTTTTGGCAAAACCACAATTATTCCTCGATAAGTGCTCTCCCCTGTGGTGTGTGTGTGTATGTCTATATGTACATGAATATATGTGTGTGTGTCCGTCGGTAACCTCACCTCGTCCATCGGAGAGGTGGTTGTACCAGAGCAGAGCCGTCCCGGCGGTGGGCTTCACCCGGAGGTTCCCTCGTTCACAGGTGGCCCTCGTGTCAGTGAGGTCTGTTCCGTCATGGACCAGTGCCTGTAGAGAAAAAATAAATAAATCCTGCCCCGCTAGTAAACAAAACACCCGTCATGGCTTCTGGTCTTCTGTTATGGAACACAACATTCACTTTCATTGGTTACGGAGATAACGCTGGTCAAGGTTGCTGAATTGTCTGCTTCTTTATCATCAGCCTCACATTGAGGATGTGTGTGTGTGTGTGGATCCACATCATCTCACAATGGCACCGTGAGAGATAGCAAAGACGAAAAATCAAAAAAATATATAAATATATAAAAAGATTGAAACTACCAATCCATTACGGCGGCGTTACAACCATGTTGAGTTGCCTGGTGGGTGTCTACGTCACCATAGCTTATGTGCACCTTTCCAACAAAGCAACTGTACACAACAGAAGGCCTTAAGGACCATGGTTAAACCTGCTATGTTGTGGATCATTTCTGCAGACAGTGAAAACAACATGGAGTAGATCAAAGATAGACTAGCTGAGGGAAGGGGGGGGGGGGTTCTCAAATATGTTCATTTGCACAACGTCATCTTGAAATTATAGAAGATCCCCACACTGGATCTGTGGAGAGACATCGTCTCGTTTCCGATCACAAAGACAGACCCACAGATCATGCAGAAGCACAGGTACCTACGGTGGGCTACTCGACGCAGAAGTTCAACTCACTCTTCAGCATCAGCAGACGCAGTGTTACCCACCTCCTCCTCGTAGGTGCGATTATCCGCCACTGGAAAGGTGGTCTCACCTCCTTCCCCCACAGAGTTCAGGTAGACCATTACGGTGAGGTACCTGCAGAGGAATTAAAAGTTAACAACTTCCCAACATAGGCTCCTATTTGCCCCACACTTTGCACCGCGATTTGCATGAAGTAAATTGATCTGTTTACAATAATGACTCAGTTGGCTTTATTTGTTGAGTTAATTTGGTCAAAGGGCTCATATAAAGTAGATTGCCAAGAATTGAACCCTGAACCTTAGCCCTGGCCTTGGCAGACATTGCTACATACCTGGCCCTGGCAGACATAGCTATATCTATTTTTAAAGCTATATCTATTCTATATCTATGCAAAGTAAAACAAAGAGCACAGATGACAAATCCAATAGACCACCAAAGTGTAAAATTCATCGGGGGTATGCAATAATTGTATAGTGAATCATACGTTTTCATTTGTTACTAACAACAGTTCAGCATCAATGTGAATCAACATCAATGTTGTCACTACAATTAATCCATCCATTCATTCACAAAAAAACACACCTGCATTTGATCTCCGTGAGAGCGGATGTGTTCCCAGCAAGCCGTGTGTGTGCACAGGTGGTCTCCGAGTGGGTTGGGCTGCTGTCGTGGTGGGCGTTGCTAAAGCCCCCTTGCTCGTAGCGAATCACCTGCAGCGGCTCGCTCAGTTCAACCAATGGCGAGGGCAGACGCGCCAGGCGGGTGACCCTGCGCAAACATCAAACACAGAAAATGCGTAGAGAAGCACAGCATATAAACAGATTGCTAAGGCTATGACGGGCTGTTATTTTTACAGAGAGATTCCTTGATTTTTAAGTTACCTGTTCCGTAGTGTGTGCAGGACGTGGTGGGACCCGGGGCCTTGGTACAGCCGGGTGTGTTTGCTTCTACGTTGGAAGTGACTCTGGAGGGTGGAGCTACGCTGCTTGGCAGGGTGCTTGAAAATATCGAACACGTGCCTGAAGTGCTCCAGTGTGAGAGCGCCTGTTGGGATAACCAGGAAAATGGACATGTAAACTATTTTGAACTAGCACGGAAGAACCGAAATGAACTTCTGATTGGATGGATGGATGGATGTTAATCATTACTCCTATTATTAACTTAGATGGAGTACAATAGTGCAAGATTAACCCTTACTGCAAATACCAAATAGTAGTAGAAATAGAGAATCAACCCCACCCCAAAATAAATTTGTCGTCTTTGAGGAGTAGTGTGCTTCACAGTAGCAGTGACAGACAGACTCTTCCCAATGCCTTTTCGATAAACATAAAAACTAAAACTGTACACTGTTACTACTGGTTGATTGGACATCCTCTCTGCTGCCAGCTAAAACAATGGCCGTGGGGGGCCAGAGAGGACCTAGAAGAAAGGAATGTTTATGAATGGAAAAGGAGGTGGGGTTGGATGGGGTGGGGGGTGGTCTGGTGGATTTTAATCAGAGATGATGAGGTGCCTCCGGAGCAGGAAGAGGACAGCAACTGGCATTAGGACAATGTGTGTATGAACTGTTCACAAGCAAAAAACAAACAAACAGCAATTAACTACACACAAGACCCCCTCACCCTCCCACACACACACAGACAGACACATAGACACACCTGCCTGCTGGGCCTCCAGGCCGGTGAGTATTTGTCGCAGGTTGTCTGGGCTCAGCCAAGTCCCATCTTGAGAGCGAGAGTGACTTACAATCTGGAAAACACCTGGTGTTACATTTCAGGTGGTCTACATAGAATCTCTAAATAGATCACAGAGATTCTCTGACATTTAATTTCTCACAGAGCATGCATTTTTGCAGCCTTTTTAATATACTTGTGTGACACACTAGTGTAGCAAGTCATGGCCGACTTGATATAATTCTATATTCCCTTTTTATTTGTTGTGTGTGTGTGTGTGTGTGTGCGCTTACTTCCTGCTTCTGCAGCAGCCCGTCCTGGTCCAGGTCCAGCAGGCTGAAGACCTCGTCGGTGGTGAGAACCAGGAGGGGCTGGCCTGGCTCGTGTTGCTCCCCGCCACTGGAGGCAGTCGTCTGGCTCTCCGTCAGGCCCTTGAGCTGAGCCAACTGCACCACCACGCGGCACTCCTCCTCCGACAGGAAGCCAGGGATCTCTGACACAGGAGAACAGGGAAACACAACCTGCAAAGTGAGGATGCGGGCATTCTTCCGCTGCTTAACTATTTAGCAGATGCTTTTATTCAAAGTGACATACAATGAAACCGAGTACCTTTTGGTTGAGAGCCCCCTAAGCAACTACACTATCCTTGACAATTTTTTTAATGTAATTATTATAGCTAATTATTGTGATCGTAATTTGTATCTAGTAGCAAAACTGAGCCGTTTGGCTAATCTGTCTGTCTGTAGGTGGAGTAAGATTGCTGTGAGTTTTGACTGCGGTACCTCATGACAAAGACATAGCACTGACAAAAGGCTCCTGTTAGAATAACAACAGTAAGCCACCAGTCAACCCGAGATTAGAAAGAAACCCGTGAGAAATTCCAAGACATCAAAAGGCACTGATATCAAGATACCACTGTAATGATCAGCAGCATTATAACTGTCAAAGATTATCTGTCGCTTCACATTCAGATAATGGCGATGAGAACATGGCTCCCATAGCAGGTTATAACATCTCTGGTGGCAACTGAAACCAAACTGGGCAAGAAACAGAAATGGAAGTAGACAGTAGTAAATAAATACATAAATATAAATATTTTTATTTTAGCTTTGCCATTTACAAATTAAGTATCACATTAGATTAGATTCCAAAGGGATCTAAATACATTTTTTCACGAGTGATGCATATGCGGTGAGTGATCGCTAAGTGGATGAGACGATCGAACACTAAATCATCCATAATTAGTTTGATCTGGTACACAATTAAATAGATTAATTAAGAGTTTTTCACATGCTCACAAGCTTTTGAGGGTTTGACTTTTGTATTGCTAATTAAGTGATTAGGTTTTGAAAGAAAGCAATTTCAACCAAAACCATAACCCCAAACAAAACAGTGTATAACTACTCAAGTTGCTAATGTTAAAATAATATATTTTCAGTCAACAAGAGAACAAAATGTATATTTGATACATTAACATCTACATTTTTTAACAAACTACGTGAACACAAACCCAAGCACTGATGTACTTCCACACAGCTATCGCTTAGGAGGGTGTTTACATTGAGGCTGAACAACACATCTCAGCACTAAAAACATATTATAGGACTACCGTAACCTAGACTAATAAAAACTATGTTTTGCTACGTCTTGCATGAGAAACACCGTGGCAGTTTCAAACACCACAATGTCTTCCCATGACAAATCATTTCACAATTCATTATGAAACAATGACCAAAAAAACATTACTACTAAGATAATAACTTACATTCCAATACGCCTAAGCTTAAAAAATGGACGTGATCATTGCAATGCACAAGCCCTGTAGACAAAGGGCTCTTCATATCACCATGCAATGTTTGAGCAGATGTTAATTCAGCGGAAGCCTTAAGTGATTTTAGACATGGTCTTAGGATATAATTAGTACTCTGCGTATCCCCAGTGAGACGTTTGTGGTGTTGCAGGCCTCTTGACACCATTAATAAGTCAAGGTACCATGTTCAGGCAGCATTCATTTTACCCAAGAGACATGATTTGTGGTCGCTTATGTGTTTTTCAGCATTCAGTACACTAATTATCGTTAACACAAAAAGCTGTGAAAACAAAGTCGAGGAAAGCCTCAAAGTCTCCCACTCTACCAAACTCTCATCCTAGTTGCTCACCCAACACCTGAATAAAAAGCAGACCTCCTAGACCACATGTCTTTATTCTATAAAGATTTATAGGACTTACTCAAAACTACATCTAAATATCAAGACCAAATTCTTTCCATTTTTTTCCACCCAAAACCATCTGTTTCCCTATCTTCTTCTCCCTGATAGGAAGCAACCAGCACGTTGGTGGTCTGTATGATGGGGTCCCAGGGGCCCTATTCACACCTGGCATTAACAATCGTCTTGGGTATACAGATCACAAGAGGACAGCTCCAACTACGTCAGTTCACACCTGGCATTAGAACATGTCTCGTGTTACCACTTGTGATCAGATCTCTTTTCCCTGCTCTATATGCAAATAAGCATGTACATCATTTCTGTTTTCGCAAAGACCAAATGCGTTGTGGTTTTTAACCGGCGGGAGACTGCAGTGCACTTCCATGTGCCTAGGAATTGAAAGGAGGAAGAAGAATAAATCAAAACAACAACTTGCCAAACCAAATCGGCCAAGAAGTTTGACCCACTCATAGTATATCTCTATGAGCTTTTCGGAATGTTCAGACATCGTGGACAAAGCCAGCTTACGCAATTTGATGATTTTTATTGACTTATGGATGACTGGATTGGCGTGCAAATGAGTACGTACTTCTGCTTCCGCAGAGGACGTCAGTTGAGAAGTTAGTCCTTCAATGTGGCCCAGGACACATTCGTGTACACAGTTAAATCAATACGGCCAAATGCGGCCTAGACCGCCTCCCAATGTGGTCTGAGTGATCGGATCTCAATGCGTCCTCAATGCGTCCTCAATGCATCTTGGGCACATTCACACCTGTACTTAGAGCTGTCCACTTGTGAACACCCAAGATGCATGTTAATGCCCGGTGTGAACAGGGTCTTGCAGTGTATGTTACACTTTAGTCACACTTTGTTAATTCCCATTGTCAGGCAGACCTCCTTACTCTAGAAAGTCGATTTGAATGAAAGGGACTCACTGAAACCGCCACCATGCCTCCATCCCTCCTGCTCCCTCCCTCTCGTTCTTTCTCCCCCTGGAAAGGAATTGACCTGCTTGTTTTGCCAGGAAATAAGTCACGGTTCACAGCAGGACAACAGAAAAGCCTTCTGTGTGCTTCGTGCAATAAACACCTGCACAATGGCACGGATGACACTCTTACTTCATCAAACAAAGGTTTGATGAAGTAAGAGTGTCTCCATTTCTAATTGATATAGCACCTCTGTAATCACAATACACAGATCTGTTATGACTGTTCACCAACCTTAGCTGTATTATGTAAATATAGATATCATTTCATCTTTGATCAGTAGTGATTGAACACAAAAGTAGGAGCAGCTTGTTAGAGAGAAACTGGGGTGGCGATAGCGATACTGTAGCCTGTGGCTAGCGGGGGAGGGGAAACCAGGACTGAGTTTGGGGGCTGTGGCTGGGGACTTCAATGTAACATGCCACTGGCTTCCTCACCTCAAAGCTGAGGGCATGAAGGAATCATTCCTTAATGAACCCAACACACCATAACCTTTATGCAATATCCTATATATACTAGTCTCTCAACAGTCACACTCTTAAATATAATGTATAAGAGGGGATACCCGGGCTCAAGCACTTAATTTGTATCCAAACTGTCCCCTTATTGTTGCCCACGCCCCCCATTACCCTTTCCTATGCAAATGTCATCACCGCCCACTATAAATACACCTAATCTGCGGTCCCTCCCGCATTGTCATAGAGACAATCGGCAGTGTTTCGGAGACTTCAGGATCTTTCCCCCCCCCCCCCCAACTTGTGCTGTTGGGATGACTCCTGTGCATCTTCCTCATTTCAGCTCCAGGAAATCCACACTTTCAACCCACCACCTCCTACTTCTTCTCCTGCTGCTCATGGGGTCCGGAGGAGCTCTGGGTGGCGCTAGTGGCAGGAGAAGAGCAGAGGGGAGGACGAGGACCGGCTCTAGGGGTGGAAGCAGGTCTGGCGGACACCAACGGGCCCACGCCGGGGCAGACAAAGACACTGGACTCGAGGACGTGCCCGCTTTTAGATCGGGAGCTGGAAAAGGAGTTGGAGGAGAGGAGGCCAGAGTGTGGGGTGAAACCGACACTGCCGATACCTTGGGTGGATCTATAGCCGCCGTCGGCAGAGGACTGTGGGAGCCCCCCAGCTCCTCTCGCTGCGTCCCCATCCCCTCCAGCATGGCCCTGTGCCAGGGCATCGGCTACGACACCATGAGGACGCCCAACCTGCTGGCCCACGAGTCCCCAGCCGAGGCCGTGCAGCAGAGTGCCAGCTGGTTGCCGCTTCTTGCGCGGGAATGCCACTCCGACGCCCGCTTCTTCCTCTGCTCTCTCTTCGCACCCATTTGCCTCGACAGGTGACAGGTTTTATTTTGATCCAACTATTTTTTTTTTATTCTAAGAATTTGGCCATTGTTGTCATTACCGTAGGACTGAAGTTATGCCATCCTACCAATGGAAAAGTGTTTTTTATGATTATAAGAGCATATATGAAAAACCATATGTGTTATTAAGATCACCAAAAAATGCTTAAGTTAAAAGGAAAAAGACAAAAAGCCCAAGCTCTTGTGAAAAACTAGCAAAGGAAAAAAGATAATTGTTCTTCACAGAATATGTGCCAAACACCCCTGCTGTGTGCAAATCACCCTTCTTTTACCTAGATACCAGCGCAGTTAAGCAAAGCCTTTTCAGTGTATTGATTTAAAAATCTGAAACGATTCATTGCTGAACATGTTCCTTTGGCTTTGTTCAGGTTTGTATCACCCTGCCGAAGTCTGTGCGAGTCTGTGCGGGACAGCTGTGCACCCATCATGGCCTGCTACGGTTACCCATGGCCGAATATTCTGCGGTGTGACCAATTTCCTGCAGACCACCTCATGTGCATCTCATCCATCACAAACGCCAGCGTTGAAGCTGGGGGACGCAGAGGTGTGACATACTACACCGACACACAGATACACAGATACACACACAGCCATTGGCTGATCGTAACATATTACTTGATCACTCATATGGCTGTGATTTGATCTCCTTTCAGTCCCTCAGGCAAGCTGTCAGGATTGTGAGCTGGAAGTGGCTTCTTCTGCTAAGGATACCTTGGACACATTTTGTAGGAGTGACTTTGGTGAGCAGTGCTATATGTACCATGTTCCTGTGCCACTAGCCTGGATTATCAAAGCAAATGACAAGATCTGGTTTCTCTTCTGCTGTGGTCTCTTATTTGTCCCCCCTCTAGTGGTAAAACTGCGTTTGACACGGCTCAAGTTCAGCGCCACGAGTTTGGCTCAGTTCTCCCTGGGCTCCAAGCTGGAGGTTCTGAAGCACGGACCCCTGCTGGGCGGACAGATCCGCTCCCGCATCGAACAGTGGCTGGAGAGAGACGCCACATGTGTTGGGAACATGACGCGGCACCAGTCTCGCGGTGGCACCTTCCTGGTGACGGGGACGGTGCACGGGGAGCGCTTGGTGGTCACTAAGGCGTTCGCCTGGCAGAAACGCCACAAGAACCTGGTCGCTGCAGTACGCAAATGGAAACGTCACCAGTGCAACAGCTAAGTGGTGTGTTTAAGCTACAGAAGACGAAGTGAAAGAATCTGACATCCCTAGGTCCTGTAAATATGTATGGTCAAAGATATCTTGTGTTCAACTGTGACCACATCACCATGACCGTCACCTCCTTTGTTGTGATCTTGTTAAGTAATGTCAAAATGTACAAGATTAAGTGAGTCTGAGATAGGGGGTCTTAGATATTACATATATTGTGAGCTCATTCACAGTGAATGAGAAACAAATTCCAAAAGTTTTATGAATGTATATATCTTTATATTACAAGTAAATATATATTATAGGGCATCGTCGTATTTTGTAAAGTTTACTTAAATAGTTGGCATGCCATTCATTCAAACAATATGCTATGTATGATATGATCTAGATCAAGATGTAAAAAAACGATCTAAGATTCATTTGATATTTGTGGGTGAGTATGTGTTGAGTTTGAATCTTGGAGACATTCTAGAAGCAACCAATATTTAAAATGTCCTTACCAAAGAGCAGAGGCTTCAGGCTGAGAGTTTTCATCTCATGAGTTCTCTCAGGCATAAGGGACACACGTTGAACATGGCCAACCTAAACATGCAGAAAGAAAACAGCATTGAGAACATAGTCAGCATCGTTTTTTAGAATACCGATACTGTAAATGCGAAAATGAGTACGCTTTAACATTGATGTTAGTGGGCAATAATTGAAAGCAACTCCATACACACAACCGCGTAAAAAGTTCAAACCACTCACTCGTATTCCTTCAATGCGGGGTAGACTGTAACTTTGGCGGTATTTGTCCATTTCGAGGTCTTGGTCCGGGGGGGCAGAATGGGGCAAGGGACTTCCATCCTCGCCGACGGTCGCCGAGGAAGACACATCCACACTAACAAGATCCCCCGGGCCGTTGTTGTAGTGGACGTAGAGGAGAAGCGCAATGACATTTAAAATGTAGACATGGAAGAAGACCATGACCACGACGAAATAGGCCCGAGAGCACACATTGCTCTTCTGGATATGGAGTCGTTCCCGGCCAGGCAGGGTGGGACGGTACGGGGGGACGTAGGGCGACGAGGCATCGCCGCTACCACCGAAGACTTCCTCCTCCTCCTCCTCCTCTTGTGCTACATCTTCCTGAGGTTCTCCCATCCTTACAATTGTCCACTGTTATGCACTGACTGGTTTAATAATAATAAACGCACTGACTGTAATGCGCTAACGTTCGGTACTTTGGATTAGGGTCATTGTTGTATCATGTGGTTTTCTTAATGCCACAACGTTTGATGTGTATGGTCTAATGTGAGGAATATCTATTTTAGCTAGCCAATGACAACTGTCGTGATCATATAGCCTAACTACGCACTAACACCGCTAACCACACTGGACAAATGTTATCCCCTTTGTGTTCCTCGGACCATCACCAATGCTCGGAATAATAATCCAAGGCCCGATCGTTATGTTTCGCAGGCGAATTAACGAATCGTTCATCATTAGTGTTGCCTCGCCTTTACAGATGTCCGCTGCCCATGACAACCTGCACAACACGAAGTCGAATGCGCCAACGAGAGCTTTTAAAGAGTGGCCTTTCAATCCGTAGTCCCCCTAGCGCCCCCTAACGCGTTGGTGTTTTATTTAATTGTAGAAGAAAGTATGGCAAGCTGTCTTCTGTATTTTTTCTTTTTTTGTTTAATTGTATTCATTGCACTTAGTACAAATTAGGGATACGTTCCATGAAAAAAGGGGGAAGGGGTACAGAGTGGCCTTTCAATTCGTTTAATCGCCCAACGCCCCCCAACGGTGTGGCATCTTATAGCAGAATACGCAAAGGTATGACAAACTGTTAATATCGTATTTATTGCACATCATATTAAAATAAAGATACATTACATGACCAAAAGGGGAAAGGGTCCATACAATGTGATTGGGAGGTGATACGAATAGTTATTTTAGACGATCCGTCTCAACTCTTTTTATAAAAAGATCTGCTAGAGTAACCCAAAAACTCCTCAAGGGGTTCTCGGCTGGTTCTCCGAAATGTAAACATAAAGGCATAAAGACAATGAAAATAAATAACATGATACATACAAAATAATAAAGAACTAAAAAGAGAAAAAAACTTGATGTCCCAGGTTTACTAGAAACATACAAACAAGATTTACATACGTTCTGTTTGCTATACATTTTTGCAGTGTTTTGTTAATGAAATCAGGATAGAGATTGATACAACAACTGACTGAACAAAATCCACGCGGGGGCGATAAAGACCACGCGGCTGACTCCTCGCATATATCTGCTTTGTCATTGAAACAGACTTGGCAAAGAAGGGATGTCAGGTTGTGTCTGTACAATCAGATTCCGCAAACCAATTAAACTGTATTTTTCCTAATTCTTCGGATTAGACTTTATCAAGCAAGCACCCTCAAGTTCAACAACTTTATTTAAGGCGAACAATAGGCTATGATATCAAGTGGTTCATCATTATCCTAAACAACTAAACTAACATGTTTACGTTAGTTTGATGCCATAACCAGTACAATATAATGCATGCTCCCATTTCCTCCTCAGACACTATAATGATAATACAATGACGAATAACATATGAAACAATATATAAAGCATACACAATATGATTTTTAAAACAGCTACCGTATGATGTAATATTTCCGTAATACATTAGTAATACAAGAAGCAATAGGAATTGTATTCCAATGTTCGTTTTAGATGGGGAGCTAAACTTGAATAATGAATTGAAATTAAACTAATTTGCCATGTGACATTATTCTCTAAAAGCAATCCTGCTGACACACACACATAAACGCACACACACACACACACACACACACACACACACACACACACACACACACACACACACACA
>JAOPJO010000001.1:9077883-9089061 GCA_027123675.1 Molva macrophthalma
CTCTCTCTCTCTCTCTCTCTCTCTCTCTCTCTCTCTCTCTCTCTCTCTCTCTCTCTCTCTCTCTCTCTTTCTTTCACACCCCCTGCTTCTCCATCTTGGTTCCTAATCTCTGCACCACCAGGCACACACATACATATACATCTTCTTATAGATATCTCCTTGGAAGCCTTGATTATTTTGAATTATGTTGTAAATGTTCACACTGAGCAGGTCCTGTTTTTTTACTCTTATTATGATGATGGTGTGAAATTAATTACCTCTGCAGAATGAGTAGGGTGTCAAAGATAATTTAATAACAGGATTATGTTAATGGCAACAAAATGTACATTAAAGGGCTTATATGCACACACTGTGAAAAACATGACATTAGCCTAAAACACACATACACACACACACACACACTCTTCTGCCTCTGCTGCACGTGCCTGTGCACATAGATAAAAAGGTGCATCTCCTGATTTTGGGAAGGATTAGGGGGAGGGACTTGACAAAACGCTTTGAGGGCAATTATTCTTTAATTGACCACATTTATCTAAAATGTTTCTCCCTCACAGGGCTTTGTGTGCTCTCTCCAGCCTCTCTCTGAACACACCCTGCTTTTGCACTTTAACACAAGATGGAAATGAAAAGAATCAATGTGGGTCGGTGTGTGTGTTTGTGTGTGGGTGCGCATATGCATGTGCGCATTGCAACTTATTCGTCTCTTAACTGACAGATTGCTCATCGGGCCCGTCCACGCTTGTCCTCCAAGTGTGATATACCATAACGGAGAGATGTCAGCGCAATGAAGGCAGACCTGTAATGTATGGAGCGCTGTGATGCGCTTATGGTCCATGGTGTGCATGACTGAGGTCTTAGTATATACATCTACCTCGCGCTGCAACAACGGCAATCGCTCAATATCTGGCACATCCTTTATGAGCATATACCTACCTCCCACACACACACACACACACAAACACACACACACACATACACACTCCAAAACGGCTTCAGCCTGATGCCACCACCACCATCATTACCGCCTCCACCACCCTTACCATCTCCACCGCCCCCTCCCCCCACCACTACCCCCATCTCCACCACCCTTACCACCTCCATCTCCACTACCACCACCGCCGCCACCACCAACTCCCTCTGTTCCCTCGCCCTGCTGTCTACCCAACCCTTATCACAACAACAATGCAGAGCTAAGGTAGCTCTCGTCAGTGATGCTCGTGCAAGGAGATTGTGCTCCATTGTCTTGACCTATTGTCTCGGGTTTCTAAAGAGACGGGATCCTCTGCTTTGCATGATATGTTGTCCGCTTCAGGGGGCCTGTCTGTTTATATATAGATGCCAGGGATGCTGCGGTGAGCAGCGAAGAGGTATGGCTCTGTATTTGGCTCTCACTTGTTCTACGTGGACGTATCCCTCTCCATTTCTTTCTTCTCCATCTATTTTAGAGCCTGTGTGTGTGTGTGTGTATTTGTGAGAGGATATGAGTGTATGGTTGCGTGCATCTGCGAATGTGTGAGTATGTGTTTGTGTGCGCGTATGTTTATATGTTTATATGTCTATCTCTCCGACCACCTGTTTTCCTGTGGGTGACTTTTTGGTGGTCACACAAACTGAGAATGCCAGCGTGATTGCATGAGGTTAATAGGAAAAAAACAACAACACTTGAATAGATTGGGAAAAAAAGAATGGATTTCCCCCGACATGATACACACACTTGAACTCGTAACGACAGTCGCAGCGTCCTAATCGCAGAGGCAGCTCAGAACGGTGCTATTGATTTTCTGGAGGGGGCTGATAATGGGAGTGTGAATTTATCATGGAGGGTGAGTTTTGGAGGGTTATGGCCAGGCAATCATCAGCACAAAGCAGCCTGTGGAGAGGCAGGCACACCCACACACACAATTCCTTATTTCCTTATAAAGACACAGAGAGAGAGAGAGAGAGCGAGAGAGAGTCACACAGAACACAGAGTGAGTGAGAGAGAGAGAGAGAGCGAGAGAGAGAGAGAGAGAGCAAGAGAGCGAGAAAGAAAGAGAGAGAGAGCTTAGAACCAGACACAACCACCAAGAAAACAAATCTGCACTAACAGACCTGGGCGCATTCACACACACACGCACACAGACACACACACACACACACACACACACACGCACGCACACACACAGACACACACACACACACACACACACACACACACACACACGCACACACACACACACACAAACAAAACACAAACCAACTCAATGTTGAGGAAACAAAAGTTACTTTTGGTTACATGATATCCCGCAGGGCAGACCGTCCTATAAGCTGATGGCCGGAAACACCACAGGTGTCTGGAGAGAGCAAGGCTACAGGCGTGAGTCACCGGTTGTAAGCTGAGTAAGTTGTTGTAAAGTCCTGCTCTCTCCCTATACAAGCTCTGGTTTAGCTCTGTTTGTCTCTTCTCTTCTTTACTTGACTCGCTGTCGACGCCAGAGAAGAAGTCGGGGGCAGCGAAGGAAGAAGAGACAGGAAGTAAACAAGAAAACGGAGACCCTATAAATATGTATTCAAACATGTATTTTACATTAACACGTTTGTTTAGGAAGTGCGTCTAAAAAAAGGAGATAGAGGATAGGGGTTGATAAAAAAAAGTGTAAGAGAGTAATTGAGGGTGGGGATGACGGGTGAGAGATGGATGTGCGTGCGTCTGTGTGTACATATTTAGATTTTTCAGCGTTTACAAATGCCTCAGTGCGCTTGTGTGTTATGTGGCTATGTGTTATTTCAGGTTTTCCTCGATATCCGCTCAAATTATAATTATCATTTAACACTCGGGTTACGACTCAAATCCAAACAACGTATTATGGGCAGATAAACATGTTTAAAATACGACCGGTAGAAAAGATGCAATCACACATTATGCTTTGCGTGGGTTTTTTCCCACATACGCATCAACCCAATTCATAACAGCCTGGCAGCTTGTGTGAGTGTGAGAAAGAGATAAATAAGAGAGAGGGAGAGAGAGCGAGAGAGAAAGGGAGGGAGTATGAAATGTACAGCATATTGTGAAGACGGAGGGCACACATCAGAGGAAGGAGGTGTGCTGTGGGGGGAAGCATAATGTGAGAAATGGAAGGCAGGAGAGAGCGAGAGCGGGGGGGGGGTGGCTGAGACCGAGACAGAGGGGGTAGATGTAGAGCGTGTGGATGGTTTCTATTTATAGCCCAACTGTGTGCTATATGCCAATAGGTGTTCAAACCAGAGACTGGGGACGGCTTTGTCAAGGGCTGATCCAACCCTCACTTCTTTACTCCAGCTATAAACACTGACATCACATACCTCTACATATGTATGTATGGACAAGACTGGATGAAAGGCAATGATGGAAACCAATTCATTAAGGAGTCAAATAAATACTGACAGACATGTGCAGATATCTTTGTTGCCAGATGGACATAGAAGTACTCAATCCAAAATTGAGTACTCCTATGTGTGATACTTATAAATGTTAAGTAGAGCAGCAGAATTTAATTCATACATCATTATTATCAAAACAAGGATTTATCTCATGATGCCATTTAATCATACCAAATCCTTAAATGATTGGATTCCTTTAACAAAATACCCGAGAATAGAGGATTAGGCCACTGTGAAAAATAGCAAAAATTTGGGCAAATAATCTACGTAATCTGCGATTTGTCACTGTAGACGCAAACGTCTACAGACACAAATCCTTTCCCAAGCATTCGCTTTCCAATAAAGAAAAAAAGCAAAGAAGAAAAAAAATCAAGATGATGTCACACTCAGACGGCGGGGTCTTTTTTTTTCGCTTTCAATGCCAATTGAAGGCGCTGCGCTTTCACATTTGAGGCACATCTTAATCTGTGGCTGTAGCACCATGGCACAGAGGCCACAGCCACTTATTGAATTGTATGGCTATCACATCAATCACCGTGCGCTGTGACCAGCCTCTACTCACTAAAGCATTTATCTAATCATTCTCTTGTGACGGAGCTGATGAATAGCGCTCCTCTCGGCCATTGCTTTGAACGTAATTGCGTCTGCCTACATGACAAGGACCGTCTCCCCGCTTCCCTGCACCTGTATGTCTCTGTCTTCATAGGACTGTCTTTCAGCTTCCTGACCCTCTATGTCTCTGTCTTCATAGGATTGTCTATCTGCTCCTTTGCCTCTATGTCTCTGTTTTCATAAGACTGTCTCTCTGCTTCCTTCCCCTCTATGTCCCTGTTTTACAAGAACCGTCTCACGGCTACCTGTCCCTCTATGTCTCTGTTTTCATAAGACTGTCTCTCTGCTTCCTGTGATGTTGATGGCCATTTGCTTCAAACATCTGTTCCCTGCGTCTGTCTTCATAGGCCTGTCTCTCGGCTTCCTGTCCCTCTTTGTCCATGTTTTAGGAGGACTGTCGGCTTTGGACCTCTGCTTGTTGCACCTGTATGTCTACGTCTTCATAGGACAGTCTCTTGGCTTCCTTCTTGACCACGTAAGTATCCATGTTTAGATGACCATCTCTCTGCCTGCATTCATTCTATGTATCTGTTTAACCAGGATAGTCTCTCTGCTTCGTGCCCCTGTAAGTCACTATGTTTAAAAGGTAGTCTCTCTCCCTCCTGTCCGTCTGTGTCCCTGCGTGTCTCTGTCTTCAGACTCTTTTTTCTGTCGCTCTATGCAACTTCGTCTGCCTATGTCCCTCTTAATCTCATTTCTTAGATGAACACACACACACATAAGCATATGACTACAAATGTACAAAAATAGTTGCCTGTATACACCCACAAACACAAGCAGAGACAGGCATAGCAACAGACCACACACGGGCATCAGACGTACGCGTACACACAAACACACACACACACACAGACACGCACCCATGCTGAGAGCAGTACAAGCTTGCACGGCATACACTTGCGGCTTTTGGAGAAAGGGCCGAAGCAAATTTCATCCACTTTCTGTTTGGAACAAATCGTGCCAACCTTTGAGCTGGAGACCGGAGTACAGGCCAAGCAGACCACTGAGAACCACTCTGTATGGGGCACCAATAAGAACCACAGCATTTTCTCCCGTGCTTACTCCCATCCATACCAAACACTCACACCCACACACAAACACACCTACAACCACACACACACAAACACCCACACACACACACGCCCACAAACCCATAACCTACTGTTTAAGAGAAGGTCCTCAGACCACCGCCTACCAATGGTGCCCAGCGACAACTTCCAACACTGTTGCTAATAATATATCCTTTCCAATTCTGCAAGACACTGAACCAACAATCAGTGTCTATGCTGTAGCGTTGCTTTGTCCTATATGTTGAGCAACGCTCCCACTTCAAAGACACACTGGGGAAAACATGCCCAAAACTCTCCTCCTCCCTCCACCCATGTCCTAGCTGTCTCTTTACTACTCATCCCCATTCATGACTCTTTCATCATCACCCCCCACATCATCTCCCACAACGTGTGCATCTTGCACCAGAACGCATCGTATATTCTGTCCTCATCCTCCTGCCCCTCTGCTCCGATTCAACCTTCTCCTTCTGTGTGTCTCGGCGGGGCAGCAGGTATAGCTCCCCTCAACTCTCGCTGGGCAGTCCGGACAGCCATGAAAAACCACCATTGAAGGTCATCTGGGCAGGCCGGGAATAGAGGAAGAGGCACGGGCAGCATAGCAAACATTTACCATGACACCATGTCAAGGGGGGGGGGGGGGGGTCATACATCCAAGACATCCAAGAATTTTCAAATGTTTTTGAAACACGGTGGACGGGAACAGAGGATCTTGCCTAGAGTTTTAGAACATGCACATTGGGAACGCTGATAGTCCTGTGGGTGTTTCACAACGAGCTTAAATGTCAGCAGTCTAACGGCAGTCTGAAGGCATCCCTAAGCAAGATGCCTAACCCTTTTTTCATTAATTAATGTGTCAGTAAAAGAGTCACTTTGGATAAAAGTGTCTGCTATATGACTTAATATTCAAAGTAGACTAATAGTAAATAGTAACAACCGAAATGTGCTCATTTCGTCATTTCTTGGCTTTGCAGTTACCTGAAGTATGACTCTGTGTGATGAGGACATATCAGCCCTAGGAAATACTGATCCTCAATCTGGCTGTGTTGTCTCCCATTCAGCCCCTCACCTGCTCTCACCTATAGAGATCAGAGTGTTAACCTTTGACTTGACCTATGCAGTAGAGCACAGATTGTACGGACTGTATGCCTCGAGCTGTTTGGTTGTTTGCAATGATTTAGTACATGACCACCGGAAGAATACAGAGTTAGACAGATTGTAAACAACCAGGCATATTTTCCGAACAAGGCCTACGCACATGCGTTCATAGCTCATGAAGCTGATGAGAGGACAATAGTATATATATATAGTAATATAATATTATATAATATAATAGTTCACTGCAATAATATAGTAAAAATATATTATAGGAAATTTCATTGGGAACTTATATGTGATTCTATATAGGATTCAAGTAAAGTGGACAGCATACACCAAATTAGTTTGGTGAGGTCATAAGAATGATGTGATTGCAGCAAAAATGCAATACCTCAACAAACGCATACCTCGCCGAACTTGTATTTCGGCACTCCTTGCACCTCCAAGATTTTCTAACTGAAATCTCTGCAGATGACAGCAATGCAAACATGTGTCTAATTAGTCAGAAAAGCACTATTTTTTGATTGGATTTCCCCATCCCACTGGTCTTCACTAATGGAAGGTTCAGTGACCAAACAAGTCTTTCTGCAATGTACTACTTCGGTCTCGGCCAGCCGAAGAAAAATCGACCGTTTAAGTCACAAGGGTCATTTTAGCTTAACAGACGAGAATACTATGCAGCACTTCTATATTTTCCTTCACAGTACCGATATAAAGCCATTAGCCCCCTACCTGTTGCTCCATACAGTGTAACCTGAATACTGTGCAGTGCAGAGAGCTGTGGCCCAGGGTTCTATGCTCTGTCTGGCCGCGTAGAACCTCGAATGACTATTTCATGTCTACCCACCTGCTGCCAACTGCCGTCCACCGAGGCAGTGAACATCCATTATGGTCTGAGGGAGTCGTCTACATCATCCATCACCATGGCATGATATGCATTTACCTATTCATGCTTTGCGTAATAGTCCCACCATGATTGGCCATAATGTTAATGGAGGCCGATAGGAACTTGGATAGCAAATGGATGGATGTGTAAATCAGTGCTATGGCTCTATGCGTGGGGATTATTTACTCAGATCAGCAAGGGTGAGTTAAATTACAAAATAAATGATCATATCATGGTTTTTTCTTGTTGTTTTCTATGTTGCTATTTTTTTGTCGATTGCTGAGCCGCAAAGGAACATTAGGGTTCTTATTTTTTCTAATCAACAATCGTAATCCTAGTCTGTGAAGCATCAGGTACTGTAGTCTTCTAGCGCTCTTTCTGCCCGAGCAGAAGAGAGGAATTTCTGCAATAACTTCTCAGGAGTATGGACCCCACTGAGAGTATTTATCTACTCATTACTGAGAAATCGTGCGGGAAACGTAACAACCCACTGTGAATGGCAATTAGTGGCGTGCATCACGCCGTTCTTTGTGTATTTTTAAAGAGCCTCCGATCAAATCGTAGCTACTTTGATCATATACGTTTTTATTTTCTTCACCCCTCTCCTTCTCATCCACCCCCTCCCGGTGTTCATAATGAATAGCAGGAGTGTGTTTTTTCTCATTTCACCTCAACCACACATCCAGAGATTAGATTTGTCCTGCTGCGCAACTACACAGGCCCTGGGCTGTTGAGCAGAGAGCACAGAGACTGCTAAATTAATTGGAATACAGTCTGGTTCGAGTAGACATTAAACCCAAAATGGACCTTTGTAAAAACAGCGATACGAGATGCCGTATACTAACATTCAACAGTAATCTGCAGCCCCAAGCACAGGTTGGTTGTGAGGGTATGTGTGTGTTTGTATGTGTGCGCATGGTACATGTCTGTTTGTGTGTGTTTGTGTGTCTATGTGTGCGTTTGTATGCGTCTAATCATTTCTTCTCGAAATGATTGCGTAAGCCTGTAAGGCAGTGTAAAGCTTGCATTGTACCCGTTTACAACGGTATAATTAGGTCCTCTGAATTTGAAAAGATGGGGATTTCTAGTGCCACACAATTGTGCAATAGGACCAGAGCAAAGAAGCCAAAAGAGAGATAAGATAAAAAATATAATACATATAATGCATATAATACGGGAAGCAAAATGAAATAAGATTGAAAAAAAGATTAGTGGTGTAATATGTAGGAAATGTAAATCGTGTTGAGAATCAATTTGAATAATTTCAGTCTAAAACGAGAGCAGTGGGTTTCAGTAGAAAGAGGAAAGGTAAGTCGGGAATTGATAGCTGGCGGTCAAAATTACACGTTAACAAATTGAACAGACATGTAGGTGGATCCTTGGCCAGGTCGAATTAAGCGCCTCCCCTCCCCTCGCTCCATTTGCCCGACTCATATAGATTTCATACCCTTTTCCGCAATATCACAATAACACATTGGGATATTGAGGGCATGCTCTCTCTCGCTCAGCTTAAACACAGCTCGGCGCGATCTGGGCTCGTGCGCGGCAACAAGGTGTTTGCTCGACCCGTTTAGAGGTGTCCTCCTACGTGCCGCTGGAACACGCCGCTGTCTACATGCCCTGTGGACCGCATCAAGGTCAGAGTGGCCCATCTCCGCTCTGCGCCGCTCAAATCGTTTCACGGCTCTATGCGATTGGTTCCCTGTCATTAAGCAACACTCCTATTGGTGTATCCTTCGCCTTGGAAAATAGGTCCTCTATATCCACAAGGCCAAATACCAGCTATACTCCGTGAACTTTTTTGTGTGCGAGTTTCTATTGTAGGTCATTTTTGCGATGTTACATTGAAAATATAATTTGCATTGTGTTTCAAGGAATGAGGCTGCTGGGTGAAAGGGCTCCTAGGGGCCCTCCTATTGGCTACTGCCGTAATAGCCGACGAAGGCTTGGGATATTGAATTAGTATCGCTACCACTCACCCATTGAAGGGCGAAAAAAAAAATCTATTAGTTATGTTAAGCCATGTCTTGACTTCAGTGCTCCTGACGAGCATTGTTGCTCTCTGTCGGCCAATGGCAGCTTTAATCCTCTCAGAATGGGTAATCCCCCCAAGAAGTCAGAGTGAGAGAAAAGTTGTCTCTTGGGCTTTGTGAAGGACACGTCCCAAATCCTCCTCATGAACCATCTGTAGCACACAGACAGCCGGGGCCTACCTTCCCATAGAAAAGGCAATCATGAATCAATGATCTCCGCACCCCGGAGAAAGAGAGAGAGAGAGAGAGAGAGAGAGAGAGAGAGAGAGAGAGAGAGAGAGAGAGAGATAGAGAGAGGTGTTTATTGTTTACACATGATTGCGGCTTCGAAATGATCCAAAAATGCCCTGTTGTTGTTTTTTTGCTTTAGATCCAATGGAACAAAAATCAGAGCTGCAGAGATGATCCTCTAGGCGCCGGCAGCTTGTCGGGCTGCAGAGGAAGTGTGCCGTGTACTCTTATTAGCCGGCCAAGTTAACACATCCCCTCTAACAGGGAACGTCCTGCTGTACCAAATAAGAGGCAGGGGAAAAGGGATCAGATACAACACATTGGCACGTGCGCACACACAAACACACACACACAACTACACACACACACACACAGCAAGAGAACACGGCAAAGGGGGACACAGGCTCGGGAGACAGGCATTAATCCCCACAGATTTAATGTGGCAGAACAATTCCTTTTGTCACCCAGGATAATCAGCGTACAACACGGTTTATGAATTACTGTACGTCAGGACTGAAGGGATGAGATAACGGGAGAGAGAGGGAGAGCGTGAGAGAGAGAGAGAGAGTAAGAGAGAGAGACAGAGAGAGAGAGATGATGGTGATGATGATGGAGGCCAGCACACGTGTTCATCGTTGTCAACAAGAGACAATAAGAAAACAAGACATACTTGTCCAAATGGCTCGGCTATGAACGAAAAGAAGATTAATCTAAGTCCTTAAGCGGGTGTTCATTGTGTCTACGACAAAATAAACTGTAATTTCACCCATTATAGCTCTCATAGACATTAACCCCCATAGTCTATTTAAAATGAAATATAATGTCTGAATGGTACAAAGAATATATCACCCTATAATATTTAATCCTTTGTTTAGATTCAGAGGCTCAATTTGAAGTAGGTGGGCACTCCAGTGGAAGGACAAGAGCACTAGTCTAACTAAGAGAGTCTGAAATCATCGTCTCCGATGAGTCCTTGGAAATTATGTGCTGCAAAATCTAACAATGGAATAGTCACGAAACACACATGCACGTGTGAACACACATGCACACACACACACACACACACACACACACACACACACACACACACACACACACACACACACAACGCACTCACACACACACAGCAGATACTGCACGTGTCCAAGACACACTTCCTTCAGGACAATAAAGTCTATGTTTTCCGTCTAATCGTATTACAAATTGTTTAAGTTGCTTCCCTATTCACTATATGTGGTGAGCAGCTGAGGAAGCAGGCAGAGTTTAGACTCTTAGGGGGTGAACATGAACACATCTTTCAGTAGGAACCTGGGGGACACAAGAGCTGGCCAGAAGGTGATAACTGCAATCAGATGATTTGAAACCAGTATAAGAGTAAGCAAGGAGGGACACTGTGGCTAAAAGGCAACCTGCTTTGACAACAATGACAAGAGAGTGGAGAGAGAACACGAGCGAGAGAGAACACGAGCGAGAGAGAAAGAGAGCGAGAGAGCAGAGCGAGAGAGCAGAGCGAGAGAGCAGAGCGAGTGAAAGAACACGAGAGACAGAGTGAGAAAGAGAGAGAGGGATTCAATCTCCGTCAATGTCATACACCATTTTTTTTTTTTGTTTATGCGGCAGTACCTGGAGCATGTATAACGAAAAAAACTCTCAATCACTATGGCCAGGTTAGCTGAGCTGGCTGTTGGCCAGGAAGCACCGTCCAATCACGAGACAGCATTCGCCGCAGCAGCATTGACATGCGGCACACACGTCGCTGAGGTGTCAACACCAAGAAAACATTGCTTCACATTATTACATATGAATAAATCATGTACTCACAAGACTGATCCAGACCGTTAGAGGAGGCTGA
>JAOPJO010000001.1:9102525-9112784 GCA_027123675.1 Molva macrophthalma
ACAGGTGAATACACAGGTGAATACAGGTGAATACAGGTGAATACACAGGTGAATACAGGTGAATACAGGTGAATACAGGTGAATACACAGGTGAATACAGGTGAATACACAGGTGAATAGACAGGTGAATACACAGGTGAATACACAGGTGAATAGACAAGTCAAGTAAATGAATGGAATTAGCTTTTATCCGTTGAGTGTGTTTGACTTGTGCTTTTGCTCTCCTAAATGTGGAGGCCTCATCTTACTGGCAGTCAGCATAAAATAAGGATAAAGCTTCTTTATTAAAAAACTAATTGTGCTTGCAACAGCTCACCCAGCTATATTTAACATTGTTGGTGCATCTTGGCAAATTTAATAACATCCTTATTCATTTCTTCCTAAATTTTGATATTTTGGGGATTTTGGATTTCTCTTTTATGTAACATATTCACCTTCACTGAGTAGCCCAGATCGGTTTAAATCATATAAAAAAAGGCAACTGGTATTTTGCAAAAGACGGCAACGCAACTTGTTAACAAAACTGACCAGTACCTTTCACAATTCAGAGGATAACATTTCATTTAGAGGTACATTGACTCTCATTTTCTATGTTGGAGAAAAAAAGTTGTTTGGCTCCTTATTGGTATTATAAAAAAGTATTATGGATGCTTATTGGTAAATGCATTATAATTACGAGGGAACACAATGATATATTATGATTGAGGCAGGAATGTTAAACGAGGCCTAGACTGAATTGTAGCATCTGGGCTGACATTTACTTTTGAATAATTTCCATATGGACTATAAAAACTTAGTTTAGGAGTGACGTGAAAGTACAAAAATAAAATAATGAATGAATTCTCCCTTTAACAAAGGTGCATGCTGAAAGACAGCTGTTGCCACAGCTACATGATCCATCCCACCATTGAGAACTGCCCAACCTACATCCAAGTAGCGATCAATCTGTCATAAACCAACAATTACATTGAACAGACATCCTCTTTCCTCTTTCACTTACGATCACCGTAAAATGTTGAGCCAAAGAAACACGTTCACAGGCAAACTAACCATTTCAGGGCAACAGACACTCACACCCACACGCACACACACACAGAGACACACAAGCACACACGCACATACCATGTACACACACACACACATACGCACACACACGCGCACACACGCACTCATAAGACTGCATACTTTCCTTTGGAAGGTTGGAAGTGAAGGACAGACGAGTGCTTTCGTTCATTAACACTGTTCCTGAATAAGCCACATAGACACACATGGTCAGTAAGGGATATATAATTCATAATCAACTGTATATGGTTAACATCTTTAATACCAAGATTTTCATTGTTGAATGCATTTATTGTAAGTCGCTTTGGACAAAAGGGACAGCTAAATAATGTAATGTAACAAATAGACACAGACATGGACACATGTATGCACATGCACAAAGACACAATGACAAACACACACACACACAAAAACATTTTATTCTGCGTATGACAAAACATAATAGATTAAACAAAATCCCTTTTTTACTTTAACGTTCCCATCTTTTTCTTTTCAGTGACTCATACTTTATCGCCTCTGAGTGAGATTAATAGAGCGTTCAATTCCCATTCCATGGCTCTTGCATATCCAACTAAAGAGCATGCACAGGATGTGCACCATGGTAAATATCAAAGATCACAGAGAATCACTTTGCTGTGATTTGGCTGAGGAAGTCTGTCACACAGAGAGAGAGAGAAAAAAAGAGAAAAAAGAGAGAGAGGAGACGATAAGATGCTTTGATCTTGTTTTCTTTGGCAAACTCCTAGATAGCAGAGTTGCAGCTCAACCTGACCTTTTCCCTGTAATGGAGACCCTCCCAATCCCTTCTCTGTTGCTCTTTCTTCTCTCAAGCTTTCCTTTTTTTCTCTAATTTTGTATGTGTAATTGCTGATTTCCAGTGTCTCACATTTCCAGCCTCATGTTAATAGTGGAGCGGAGGACTCATCACGCTGCCTTGATGGGAGAGGGTGCCGTCTATTAATGGGGGGTAAATTTGTCTGAGTGAGAGGGGGGCTGCCTTCTGGCTCCTGCTCAGGGAGAGTCATCCAGGGACCGAGGAGAAAACACCTGTCGACTTCAGGAGGTCTGCTAAGTGCCAACATGTAATTGTTTTACAATGACTCCATTTTCTCTGTTTTTCCAAATGATGTAAATGTCCTAGATGTAATCCTTATTTTTTGGAAAGTGTGTGAATTGTACCAACTGTTGCACCAATTGGGAACTCTGGTGCACAGTATCTCCCCCCACAGATGTGGGGAGAGATACATTAAGTGGCACATGCACACACACACAGACACACAGACACACAGACACACAGACACACACACACACACACACACACACACACACAGACACACACACAGACACACACACACACACACACGCACACACACCTCATTATAGGACTACGCTAAGACCCGGCCAGGAGCGTGCCCTCCTTCCTCGCGGCCAATGAAAGGAGTGACTTTGACAAGATCAAGTCTACGTTGAGAAGTCCCGGCTGCCCCGTAGCGGTACGGAGAGCAGTGTGATGGCTGGTAAGAATAGCATGAGACACTGTGATGGGCTGGGCTGATGGTCAAGGGCTCTCTGTTGATCACGCTGTCACCTCCAAGCAGGGAGACGGGGAAGGACCAACGCATATGTGGTAACCAAGGCGACACTGCTTTGAGAGAGTGTGGCTACCTGATATTTGAATTTCCATTGTGTGTTTGTGTGTTTGTGTGTGTGTGTGTGTGTGTGTGTGTGTATTGCTTTACAGGAAAACCTGCACACACATATTGATTTGTTTATGCAAATCCATTATGTAATGGTGCGCTGCACTGTATCTACTTGTTTTGAGTAAATGGATTCAAATAATCCAGTCTCTATAATAATCTTTTCATTTGGTCCGATTAAACCAGTTTATTTTCCTTTGCGTTTGTCTCTCTGACCTCTTATGCAGCTTCTGTGATAGAACATGAACCTGTAACGAGTTATCTCTAGGCTAATGGAACTGTACAACCACACACTCACACTGAGGCATTAACCGTCAAATAGGATTCTATTTTAGGCTAGCCATGCTACATAATTGTTACACATTCATGGATAGGACAATGTCAATGTCAGAATGTAACAGTCAAACTCACTGTGCCCTTTAGGCGAGTCAACAGCCTGCACCTCTACTGCCTCACCGTTGTTGCACTGACATTCTCCCTCCATGGCACAATTGTTGCAATAGTTGTAGACAGTCAGAAAGACAGACATGTATACAAACAAATAAATGTACATATAGTTAGACAGATGGACGGACGGACAAGTGGACAGACAGATAGATCGACAGACAGACAAGCGGACAGACAGATAGATCGACAGACAGACAGATCAACAGACAGACACAAAGATATACAGATAGAAAGGTAGATAGGTTGATAGATAGATAGCAGGATAGATAGATAGATAGATAGACAGATAGATAGACAGACAGATAGACAGATAGACAGACAGATAGACAGAGAGACAGATGAACAGATGCTGTTGCGGTGTGCCATGTGTTGCAGTGACCTAGTATTCTGTGCCAGCCTACGCTTGGATACGAAGTGCCAGGTGTTCTGCCAGGTGATTGGATGAGGGCTGTCTCAGGTGTACCCGGGTCAGAGTGGTTTACGGTGCAGCACTTATATTTGCATTTACATGGAGGAAAGCATGGCGCCCGGGGCGGCAGGCTAGGGTTAGGGTTAGCTCCACTCTGATGTGTCTGACCAAACCAGACGGGACCTAATAAGGAAACGCATATAGAGTGCCATATGGTGTCCTACTTATGGAATAGATAGTTACCCTGAGCAGGGGGTTATAAACTATGGAAACCCAAGGTGCGAGGCTGGGTAGGAGCCGAACGTTAGAGCGCGTAGATTACCCATATTGGAAACATCCATCTGTTTTAAATTAGTTTTCCGATATACTTCTTGTTCAAGAGTTCCATTTAACAACTCCACATTCAAGGTTACAGTTAAAAAGGGCGGCAGCACAATAGACTGACCCGGTTGGATATCTTTTTGATGTAGAATGACTTCTTATAGTTGTCCTGCAGCAAATATATCCTCTTTATCTCATCTAAGCAACGCTTAGCAATTAGCACCGGTTGCGTCAAATGTTGCCAACAGCAGAGTTGGGGATTTCAAGGACAGGGGGGGGGTCTGATTAGAGAGAGGGAGAGAGAGACGGTAAAACTAGCCGTGGTGCAGTCAGTGTCTCTTGCTCTGATGTGATGTGGAGTGTCTTTGTGGGTGCATGTATCTGCAGGAATGATTGAAGCCAAAAGTGTGTGGAAGTTAGGTAGGTATCTTTCTCGATAACTTTTGCAAAGGGGATAGGCGGAACTGTCAGGAAGTGAAGAGTTGGGGAATAATGGGTCTGGGAGCTGAACAGAATACAGACCAATATGAGGCGAAATGCATTTAAAATAAATGCTACATGACTAATGAAGATGTGTAAAGCTGTCATGTACGATGGACCTGCTTGGCTTCAGAGGAAGTTAATTACAAACCTCCTACTTGGAGAGATGATCTTCACTTTAATTGAAAAGATACCTCACTAACTTTCCTCTGCGGTTCCAAGTCCTGGCTTTTCATTATCTTAACCCGCAACCGTTCTCTATTACTCTTACAAACTCTACTTTTGCTACTCTTTCTCTTCTGCATCCCCTATTTCTGTACTTTGTTTTAATTATGCTCTCCATCTCACCGGTAGTGTTTATCCTCCTCTACTTATTTATTTTGTTCCAATCTCCTGCTCCTCCCCTTGGCCCTACATGCACTACAGGAAAACCTGCAGACCCAAACATCCGGGTCAAAAGCCCCTTTAAATAATCAGAATCCATGTGTTGTTACGGAAAAACCAGGGATGACGATACTTTCTTATGCCATTTATCGATGGACTTTACCATTCAGTTGTATCTGATAATCTCCTCTGCTTAGTGGAAAATGGCCCTCTTCATTATTTATCAGCAGTATGAGCAATTAGCTGTGACCTTATTAGGCATTCAGTTCATTTGTTCGTTCAGATGTTTTCACTGATAGGCGGCCACAGCTAATCTAACATCCCTTCAATAATTCATCACATCCATTGTATAATTCACAACTTTCTCAAAACTTATTCAACATTCAATTTGAACAGGGGCAAATGAATCGTACGGCTCCAAATACATTATTCCTCTCGAATGTTATTCTACGGACGGCTATATAGTTTAGATTGGGAAGTCATTCGACGAGGGAGGTCCATTTCTATAATTAAAATGGACACCGATTTCCATTGTGCACGGACATACGGACCAAAATAGACTCAAAAATCGATCGTGGGGTGCATGATATTGGCATAATAGCTCACTGTAATATATAATGGAGCATTCCAAGGTGTATTCAACAAAGCTGAATCCATTTATAATGAGATGTAATCTCATTCACTCTACAGCTTATGGTTTAGTGTGCTGGGTCATCTTGATCATCTTCTTCTGGCTGTAAAGGCAGTTATTGTCCCAAACCCCAAAACAGAAATCTAGACATAGTACATGCAGGAGTCTTCTCTGAATCCTTATGAGCAAAAACCAGGCATGTGTCAAATCTGATCCATCATTGCTGCTGAGCATACACCAGATACTGCTAGGTCCTGATTCCACAGTGATTATGGAAGGGATGGAAATTCTCTTTTTTATTAATTGTGACTTCGGATTAATGTGTCTGAAAATGTATCTACAGCTCATCTGCTGCTCATGAGACCTGTTGGATCTCTCTGTGTTAGCCCTGGTTTCTATTTCTTCCACCAAATCTTCACTCTATCACATCTGTAAAAACAACAATAAAAAACAAATTCAAAAAGCATTGCCACAAAAAAAACTCAATACAGACTACAGAAAGTAACAACTTTTCAGAAACTGTCACATTCTTTTCTCAGAACGTACAAACTACCAACATTGTTGTCGAAAAAGTCTAAAGCTCTCTCATCACCATATCTGATTCGGATGCATTATAGAACCGCCTACCCCCACCACCACAACCACCACCACTGCTATGAACACCACCATCTCCTACATCAAGCCGGGTCTAGCCGAAAACGAAAAGGTGTGATATGGAGTTATTGATCACCTCTGTCAGATCAAGGCCTCTAGCTTCCCCAGACCCATCCTCCATTCATTATGTGGCTGATTAAGATGTGTCAAGGGGGCCTCTGACGGCAGATGCAAGGGTGGGGGGAACGGATCAAGGTAATGACAGCCGCACGGAATGCTGATATGTCTCTGTCTCGCTCTCCTGTCACTGTCTTTATCTCTCTCTATCTCTGCCTCTGAAAAAACGAACTTAGCAAAAAAAACTCCCCTGAATCAATACTATGCAAGCAGAAGATTTATTTATGGCACATTTATTTTTAAAACCAAACACTGGCAGCAGCCACAAGATGTGTCTTGACCTGCCGGAGACACCCATTGCTAATCTGTGTATGTGTGTGTGTGTGTGTGTGTGTGTGTGTGTGTATGTCTCTGTAGTTGTGTGTGTCTATTCCTGTGTGTGTGTGTGTACAGTGAGTAATCACTGTAGTGTTGTCCGTGATGCCTCAGCCACAAATTGCACCTGATCTGTTTTTCTTTAGAAAAACACTAACAAACCCCACGACACCACCACTACTTCTCTGCTTTTCCAAGGGATGTTCTTACTTTGGAGCCGGCGGAAGGGAGACATCCGGTCCTGTTTTCATCAAGATCTCTTTAAACCGGCCCTGCATCTCTGAGTGTCCACAGGCACTCTGACTTCAGTGGGGAAAAAGGGAAATGATCAAAGATCTCTCATCAGCGTAGAGAGCGTGATTAGCGTCTGTATCCAAGTGATGTGAGCATTCTGCTTTGATTAATAATCAGTTGATTTGCCCTTTATCAGTGAACACACATGCCCTCTCTGCTCAACATCAAAGGCATGCTTGTATTCTTTAAATAAGGCGGATGGTGTTAGTTTACGGCATCGTAAAGCTCATTTGTAGCGCAATCATGTACAGAACACACACACACACACACACACAAACATACACACACACACACCCATACACACGCATACACACACATGAAGATAGAAACACATATACACACACATACAGACACATCTCTCTCTCTCTCTCTCTCACACACACACACAAACACGTACACACAATGCTTTGAAGTGAGGAGAAATGCGCACTGAGAACAAATGCATTATTTTGAACCTTGAGACTCGGCTGCTTTGAAGACGGCCTAGCCAAAGACATACCTAGCTTACCTAGCAGTTCCCAAACATTCATAGCGGTTCCTAGACGTACCTTGCATACCTAGCGGTTCCTAGACTTACCTAGCATACCTAGACATACATAGCGGTTCCTAGCATACATAGCGTACCTTTTGTTCCTAGTAGTTTCTAGCGTACCTAGCAATTCCTAGATGTACTTAGCATACCTAGACATACATAGCGGTTCCTAGCATACGTTGCGTACCTAGCAGTTCCTAGTGGTTTCTAGCATACCTAGCAGTTCCTAGATGTACCAAGCGGTTCCTAGACATACCTAGCGTATCAAGCGTACATAGACGTACCTAGCGTACCTAAACATACCTAGCGTACCAACCGTAACTATATGTACCTAGCCTACCTAGACGTACCAAGCGTACCTAGATGTACCTAGCGTACCTAGACGTACCTAGCATACCTAGCATACATATATGTATCTAGAATACCTAGCATACCTAGACCTACCTAGCGTACCTAGACATACCTAGACATACCTAGCAGTTCCTCTGTGAAAGCCGCAAACCCCCACCAACTGTGCATGATTCTGGTTCTGAATCTATTCTTTTCCTCCCATCACTGCCTATGCAAACCAGGGTTCAATGATGGTCATTGTTAGAGAATCATGCACACACAGAAAAGACAGTCGACAGACAACACAGCAAGTAGGGGTTGGAGCCGCCAAGAAAGGCTGGCCGTCCGAGACATTCACTGGAACACTGCCTGGAATACAAGGAATTAATTAGGATCTGGTATACGCTCTGGATTCCCATTGCGGAAAATCAATAACGCATAAGCACACGCTCCTGTTTACAGAAACGAGCTGTCATAGCATGCTGACTTAACCTCGAGCGGTGTGTGTCAAAGCAGCGAGAGAGAGATGGAGATGGAGAGAGAGAGAGAGAGAGACAGAGAGAGAGAGAGCGAGAGAACGAGAGAGAGAGAGAGAGAGAGAGAGAGAGAGAGAGAGAGAGAGAGCCCGTGAGAGGGAGGGAGAGAGAGAAAGAGATAGCAAGACTAAGACGAACAGGAGCGATGAGGAGGTGTTGATGACAGAGCAAAGCAGTGGCTGTCCAAGTGTTGTAATTCACAGCTGGAGATGGTGACAGCCCACTTCTCTGTTTTAGATCTACCCATCAATTAACCACAGAACCACACGCTTACACAGTCAGAGTCAGACATTTGGGTTGGTTAAGTCAGTGAGTACATGAGCACTGAGGACTCCTAGTTCTAATTGGTTGCTTTGTGAATATATGGGATACTGGAAGAATATTGGATGAATATTGTTGTTTTTTGTTTTATCTTGTTTTTTCTTAGACATCAATTCAGTTTCTTCATAGGCAAATAAAGGGAAATATGTAAAAATCGCACTTAGATCTATTATTAATGGTGCAAAAACCAAATGCTTGTTAAATTATTCTGGTTGAGGACGGGAACATATTGGTAATTGTTAGGTGTTAGGTTTCAGGTTATGCTATAGCTTTACCGATATACATTTACGGATACATTCAGAAATGCTGTCACTTTTAATGGTTACGAGTATAAAGTATAACGTTCAAAAGGGCTCCTTGAAAATCGATTTCTTTTGACAGCTTCAGCCGGCTCATCATTTGAAAGACCTTGGGGCACAGTGGGTGTTCATCTGTTATGTGAATATTGATAATGCATTTGTTCCCTCTCCCCTCCCCCCACCCATTATCACTCCTTTCAGCTTTCCCCTGCGCCCTACTCCTTACTTTCGCATCCCCTGCTTCACTGACTACCCTCTCCTTCATACTCTTCCTCATCACCTGTCTTTTGGCGGGATTCTCTCTCAATCTTCCATTCCCTGACATTGATCCATGCTGTCCCTCTCTTTATGGCTCTCCCTCTGGCTCTCTGTCTCTATATGTGTCTTTGTGTGTCCCTGTGTGTCTCAGTGTGTTAGTGTGCATCTCTCACTCTCTCTCTGTGTGTCTCTCTGTGTGTCTCCCTGTGTGTCTCTATGTGTGTCTGTGTTTGTGTGATTGTGCGTGTCGTAATGTAGACCGGGCCAGGCCAATAAGAGCTAATGTGAGACCAAACTTGATGAGCTTATAGACCATTTATTTTAAAAGGTGCAACAAACACTAACCAATAAGCAGACTAACATTTAGAACTAAATTGACCACAAAAAGGTTGCTCTGCAAAGATAGAGCATTAGGTCATCGATGCAGGTGGCCTAATTCTTAACTGCCAACATGCATGGTATATAAAGGCTTGAGCTTCAGCTAGCCCCTCCCACATGGCAATACCATTCATGCTGGAAATACTTAAATACAGCTTCCACAGCCACAATACACTTTAAACCTATTTCATCAGGTAAATGCAGTACTACCATAATGAATACATTTTACCATCACACACCAATAAACAGAAGGTCATTGCAAAACACTGCTTATACATATTATGTGTGAAAACCCCTAACCGAACGCCTGACGCCTTTATATATCATCACACATGGGTGTTTACCCCCTTAAGGCCAGTGCATTTGTCCGCAGGTTGTCTTATATTGCAAACAAGATAAATGCTGGAATACATGGGATACAGAATTGAATTATGAAATAGCTATGAATTGTGTGGCACCTTAAATTCAATAAACAATAATCACCGCAATCTATGTGCGACATTTCTATTTACACGGTGATAATACATGATAAACACTACTGATATATATATATATATATAGAGAGAGATATATATATATACATATAATTATATAGACACCAGTGTGCCTATATAAAAGACAGACGGCTTTCATGCCGATCACAATAGAACCCTACATTGGGTGACGGAACGATTAAAGTCCTGATCACCGCTTCGTCACAGTGTGTGTGGTGTTTGTTTCTCTCTCTCTCTCTCTCTCTCTCTCTCTCTCTCTCTCTCTCTCTCTCTCTGTCTCTCTCTCTCTCTCTCTCTCTC